>WURV02155676.1:0-12906 GCA_011762755.2 Epimenia babai
AGCTATAACACCAGCACCAGCTATACATTATCCTTAGCTATAACACCAGCACCAGCTATACATTATCCTTAGCTATAACACCACTGATATTCACAGATTTCCTGATTACTTTTATTCCACTTCATTCTTATCAAACTTCCTTGATCTTTTTATCTTTTGTAACACCATATCTCAAAATAGCTAGCTATCTTATCACAACTGACACTTTCATTCTGTACAAATATTTCAACGAACTATATTAGCTGATTAAAATATAATTCTGTCATAAATATATTTCTTTTATGTCCGTCTTGAGGCCACTCATATAATGTTTCATGAGCTTCTGAAATTAGTTTTGTTTTCACATTGTCATCATGTATATTGCATAAAAATTTGTTAAAACTATAGAAGTGAAGCAATACCACAGCAGATGAACAATGAACTGCAGCATGCAGAACTTGTTTACCATTTTCAGACCACGAGACGCGATTGACCAGTCGCAGTCAACATGCGCAAACGACGCACTTGCACCGCTTATAATGCGTCAAGTTCATTTCTGTTATATCTTTCATGTATGTTGAAGTCTATTTACACTGATAAAGATAGCTCTCTGAAGTTGTTAAGTGCTATAGGTATTAGAACTGATTTAATCTGAACAGTTTACCTACATACTCTGATGTTTCATTTCATCTCACAATGTTGCGTCTTTCCTCTCTCTGATCAATAAATTGGTTAAGCTTCTGGAGCACTGGTCTCGGCATTAATAGAACCGAGCGAAAATATACAGTAGTTGATACGATTTATATTGTCTTCATGATTGCTGCACTGATAGTATAGGCCTGTGTGATTCTATATGACAGTCATTTGTAGTGTAATAGCAATAAGAGAGTGATAACTGGTAATGTTGGATTGGATCGCTGCATGTCATGTAGCACTTAGTTTGGGTTGTTATGGTGACAGTATGGTTAGTAATGTCTATCATTGATAGTCATTTACGCATGACATGCAATTTTACCAAATAGAGTAATAAGGCTTAGGATTAGCAACAGTAGCAATTCTTTTTTGCATCTATTATTATTTACATCAAAATTGATATTCTGGAAGCTATTTTGTTCATTTTTGCGTGGATCACATAATTTTCTAATGCTCTCCTCAAAAAAGATCTTTTTGACGCAAGGGCTGTAGATATTGCTAAAAGATCTTTGAAATGTTTTTTGGACCAAATTACCCTAGTGTGCCGACATTTTTCTGTATTTGTAGTGTTTTTACTCATTTTTTCTTTATTTAAACGTCTATTATTTATAATTACTTTCACATTTGCAGCCTTACGTATCCAACATCTGAAACGCCATCTTCTATTGACTCTCCGTAGAGAGTCTGTAGCCATTTACATTCAACTACACCTTTCTCACAATACCCCCTCACTTCCGAATTCTATCCCCACTTTCCCCATTGAATACTCAGCCTGGTTTCATAATGACTAATATCAATATAATAAGTGTACATACACTGTGTTTCAAAATTTTCAATGAGGTAATTAGTTGTAGTTGATTCAAAACCCTCTTTAAATATTAGGAAATAACAACAGCAGTAATAGTATGTAATCATGTGTGAGGTACTCTATAAGAGTTACTATAGCAGCTCTCTTCTGTATCTAGATTGAATCAATTACTGTACTCTGTACTGAACCTTTCACATTACGAAATAGAACTATACAGTATATACCGATTTTATTACCTAAAGCAAGATTGAAATGTCAAGATTCAATTAAGTATGTAATTGGATATTTTATAACAGCATAGTGATAAATTGCTCAGTCATAAATTTGCCAACATGAAATTTCTGTTGGTTTGATCACGGTATGCACTGCTCTTCATCTGTGACATACCAGCGACAAGAGGCAGATGCGGAGTTCATACATGTAACTGTGAAGGGTCACGGGCGAAAAGAATTATGACCGTTATTACCAACATTGAGATCAAAAGGGCTATGTAGTTAGTACTTACACAATATACGATTCTCCTAGATTCACCTCGAAACGTATATCACACGAAAATAAAGGTCACTAATGATTTACGCTACTAAAATGCAATTTAAAATTTCATCTGGAAATGGCGAGAAGGAACAGATGCCGTGATCATGGATGTAGGTGTAAATAGTTGCGGGCGAAAAGACGCACTGTTTGCGCTCCTATGTTCTTGATGTTTATATAGTTGGTTGCAAGCAAAAAGCCTCATGATTACAGTGGCATACAGTACAGGCCGGGGTGGTGAAGCAGGAGTACAGGCCGGGGTGGTGAAGCAGGAGTACAGGTTGGGGTGGTGAAGCAGGAGTACAGGCCGGGGTGGTGAAGTAGGAGTATAGGCCGGGGTGGTGAAGCAGGAGTACAGGCCGAGGTGGTGAAGCAGGAGTACAGGCCGAGGTGGTGAAGCAGGAGTACAGGCCGGGGTGGAGAAGTAGGAGTACAGGTCGGGGTGGTGAAGCAGGAGTACAGGCCGGGGTGGTGAAGCAGGAGTACAGGCCGGGGTGGTGAAGCAGTCTACTATCTATTATAGTTGTAATATTATTATACTGGACCCATGACTTCCACCCATAATTGTCGGTTGTAGGGGGGGGGGGTGAGTGTAAGTAAAATATTTGCGCGCCATGTCATCATAGAGTTTTGCAGTATGGGATGGTGAAGACTATGATGAGGATTTATCATCTAGTTATCATCTCAATTCTTGTATAGGCAGAAAATGCTTTTTATAGCATAGTTATTTATGGTAATTCGCGGTAATCATCCCACTGTGTCCTTTTTCTGCTGTGGTTTATGTGACTTTTTTATTAGTTTAACGCATTCCCATGTGGTATTTAGCATCTCTCTCGGAGATGGCTTAACCTGTCACCTCAAGGTATTATCAGGCATATTCCTAACAGTATGACCCCAAAAATGTTATCATATAATCCACTTACAAATATTTGCTGCAGAGTTTCAGTATTTATTTTGACACCTCCTTTTATTTCAAAGGTCTCAAAAAGAATTCAAATCCCTCCAGAGTGGATTAAGCAGGAAGCATAACTGAACTACAGTTTAGAAAAGAGACTGGCGCTTTTTGTATGAGAATGTTATCATCTATATTCAGCATTGTTATTGATTTGTTATTTACTTCTGGGTCCACAATTCAGAAGCATCGTGAAATGCTGAATGAAACTACTAAGCTGTCTATTAGAACTCTCTCTCCATTGCTGTTTGAACTATAGTGATATTCTGCAACACAGTGTGAGCAGCCAGGATTCCCCCAAAACCGTATGATCTTACAGAAGCATCGGGTGAACTTTTTGATGCAAAGCTGTATTGAGGTAAATAAAAAAATTGCAGTCCATACACCCTCGTGGCACTATATCTTTATAAATTATGATTTTATCAGCTTTATCATGACTATTATAGGCCAGTATCAGATGTTATTACGAAATATTAAAGGCCCGATAGATATTATGAGCGCACCTGAGCTTACGCTTGACGAGGTACTCCTATCAAACCTTGTCTGTTTATCTGTCCGTCAATCTGTGTGTCCATCCATCACATATCCGTATTGTCTGAAAAAAATCTCAAGAACCACCTGTTCTTGGCGCAGAGCTTTGCCATTTGAGATTTTGTTCTCTGCTTGGTCTTATGCAGATTTTTTCGGGATATTAACCCTTTTAACGGCGTAGCGACATAAACGTCGTCAGTGGTTTACCGGCGGAGCGATATTTATGTCGTCTGCACCGAAGGTCGTATGTAACGAATATTTTCATTAGTCAATCAACTTTGGGGAAAAACGCCGTGAAAACTATACTGTTCATGAAGTATTACACCCTATCCGACAAAATCCTGATCGATGTAAAGAAAATGGCATAAAATACATGAACATATGATATCGATGATGGAACTTCTGTCTTTCCGATATATATATACTCGGGCTATATTATCCTTCTATGCGCCTTTGTTACAGTCTCTACCTGTACAGGTACTAATAAATGGGTACTCAAGCATGGCTACTGCAGATAATGGCTTGGAAAGTAAAAGTGTAATGGATATAATAGAGTTGACTTTCGAATGTCCTTCAAATTGTGCCTTTTGCCAGCATCAATCTACTTTTGGTAAGCTTGCATAAGCTCCTATATATATGTAAGTAAAAACACAAACTCAATATATAGTAATATATATGTCATGAAAAAGTAAGGTTATAGTCACATTACATAAGTAGGGTCCATTTATAGGAACAGAAGCAAATTAATTTAATTTGTCTATAATATTATCTAACCATTAAAAGGGTTAACATCCGACCAATGAGAGGTACTTTCTCCTGATATTTCATTAGCTCGCCTGGGGAATGTTATTTTTTGTTCTTAATTTTTTCATGTCTTTTGGTAATTTAGGCTTTTTTGTTTTTTCTTGTTATTTTTTTCTTTTTTGTTTTTTTTTATCCATTGATTTTGCGACAAAAAATATATTCAATAAAAACATCTTAATTACTTCTTTCATTCTTCATTAAAAATTTTTTAAATATATTTAAGTGTTTTAAGGCAATCCCAAACACACTTTTTCAATCCAAGATATCTTTATATATTGCTATCTTGTGCCATTGGAGCGTGCTGATCTCTGATTCGTTATCCTTTACCCAGCAGGCATTATGAGGGATAACAATGTCAGCACACTAACAACTACACTAGCTACCTCTATACCCCTGGCATAACTGTTAATTATTACTAAAATACAGTCAAACCTGCCCGAACGGCTACCTGTATTAAGCGGGCACCTGTCGTAACGGTCACTTCAAATTCCTCTCGACATGTACACTAGTCAAAATGTCAAACCTGGGTTAAACGGCCACCAGTCTTAACGGCCACTTTTTCGTGATTCCCGTGAGTGGCTGCTTAATAGAGGTTTGACTGTAATAATAATAATAAAAGTAATAATAATAGTAATAATAATAATGATAATAGTAATAATAATTGAAATTTCCAATCGTTGACAAACTCAAATTGATCGTTCATGAAAATAACTGTGGATACACTAAAGTGTCTCGTTTTTTTATTTGTGTCACTTGGCACGGGATTTCATGCGAGAGGTCGCGACTTCTAATGTGCTCAAAGCAGGAATTTTTGGCCGGCACCATCCACTACAGCAAAAAGGCAAAATTTGTATGTCTGAATACCGAGAAAAATTTATATTTAGGTGATTTAAGTAAAAGGTAGAGGTAAAGTACAACATTTACAAACCGCAAGTATCAGCCAATAATGGCTCTCACATGCGGTTGTCAATGAAATGTTTTTGGCAGCTATTCAGCGCGTTTACAATACTTTTGTATTAGACGTTTTTTCCAGATATAACGAGGTGATATTGTGATTGTCCGTGACATTTACTACCATTAATCAAGCAGCCTTTGTTACCTGCCCATTTCCTTTTCTGTTTCATTGCAGAAGTCGCCTTTAAGTGTTTGTGATATGAATAACAGGGGTGAACAGGCTTGTGAACGGAATTAAGATGGAGGATGACCGTATTTTAGGTCCAATTTCTAGACACCGAACAAAACATGTCTTTCGAGATAAAAACGCTTTAAATTCTGCCAACTTTGCAAATTTACTACATAACAAGTTTTTAAACAATTTTTTTCAAATATGGCTAATAATTAATTACTTTTATAAATAGCAATCTGCTTATGATGCAGCAATTTTATTGAAACAATGAATCCATGATGAGTTGATAACAAAATCATTACTACCTTATTTACTGAAGGATTTCCATTATCTCCTGCATCAAATGCAAGCTGGAAGAATGCGCTATAACGCTGTGTTTGTATTTTCAACACATATGTAATAGAATTATTTTCATGCCAATGCCTTCACCACCCAAGACAATCATAGACTGAATATTCTAAACATCACCAGGTAATCCTATTGTGTTGATAACCGCCGCAACGGCCAGGGTTTACTATCGAAACACCAATGTAGTGGAACGTTTCTTTAGAACCGGGATGTAAATCAACAGGCATAACTAAATTTCTCTACATATCGGTTAAACAAACGGCACAACTGCCATCATCACCTTAAAAAACACAACTGTATGTTCAGTTAACTATGACCTAATTAGCATCGCGTTATGACCTTATTAGTACTCGACAGACATCGTGGAAGTTCGTAGAAAGTCGTTTTAAATCTTGCAGCCTTGATTGGTCTAGCTAACGGGATGGTAGTGTTAAAATGATAGTGTTAGAATAACAAGAGGGAATGCCTACCATCATTAGAGTTAATTCATCAATCCGAACAATAACCGGGGCCAATCTGGACAATCATTCTGGTCAATACTGAGAATTACTGGGGTCAATCCTGACAATTATTTGAATCAATCTGGACAATAACCGAAGTTAATCCTGAACATCACTGGGGTCAATCCTGATAATAATCTTAATCAATCCAGACAATAATCGGGGTCAGTATGGACAATAATCAGGATCAACCTGGACATTAATTGGGGTCAATCCAGACCATCATCGGGTTTAATCCAAACAATTACCGTGGTCGATCCTAACAGTCACCGGGGTCGATCCTAACAGTCACCAGGGTCGATCCTAACAGTCACCAGGGTCGATCCTAACAGTCACTGGGGTCGATCCTAACAGTAACCGGGGTCGATCCCAACAATCCCCTGGGTCGATCCTAACAGTCACCAGGGTCGATCCTAACAGTCACCGGGGTCGATCCTAAAAGTAACCGGGGTCGATCCCAACAATCCCTGGGGTCGATCCTGACAATCATTGGGATTAATCCTGACAATCTACGTGAGCTGCGTATTGTACCACATGGTATCGTATATGAAATCTAACTGCGGCTGTAAACAAGACCGTACGTGAAAATTAGGACGAGTAGACGTTGAATGACTCACCGGTTGATTTCAGGAGTCGTGACCAGCTGCGCTACAAGTACGACCCTCCGACCGCCGTGGTGCCCCTCGGGTCAACGGCTGCCCTCGACTCATCGACGCAGCACGTATCGAAGCGGCCTAAACTCACGCTGCAGCCGCTGCGGGTCGACGTTAGGGAGCCGGAAATTAAACGGGTCGGTCATTTGTTGTTGTTTTATGGTCGCCATATAGTATTTGTCATTCGTCCAGACATTTCTCATCACCTTCGTCTCGGTCGATGAGTTCCGAAACTATATTTACATAGAATTATTGCCGCGAATGGTCGAACTGCATGGAGCGTGGATTCGTATGAACGATATTGAAACTGAAAGGTAGAATTCAGCAGCAACTTCCCGCGACCTACCGTGACCTTTCTACGACGCATTAATACATCAATACAATTGTGGAGTTGTAGAGGGTTTTAGCTGTCCGTTGCCGTTCTATATCTAATACCATCCGCGGTCGTTGCGTGGTTAGTAATCATTGTCACCCGTCGTATGCAACCTTCACCCGGTCTAATTGTGTCATTAGATGGTCATTATGCTGCCAGTAATCGATTTAATCTGTCAGCGTGTGGTCAGTAATCAGTCATTACATGGTCAGGAGCCCGCGTACACGCCCCAAGTCGAGGCCATTTCACCAACGCTCCCCACGGAGGACAATAATGCGTCGAAGGAGATCCTGAGCCTCATCAGCAAAGTCGACAAGGACATAGCGAATGTTGAGGGACAGATCAGCAAGTTGAAGAAAAAACAGGTATTCGACCTTGCATTCCTTCAAGGTTATTACGCCTTTCGCGATCACACATTTATTGATGCTCTTATGTGCAGAAAGTTGCCACTAAAAGTCAATTTCGTATCTATTGCGCCATAATATCACCTTCGTCCGGGTAAATATATCTGTCCATCGTGCTAATACGGATATGCCCAGGGGTAGTCAGTGGACATTAACGGGATTGCAGCTGCGATATATCTTTCCTGATTCTCTCGTTTATCCACATAGTTTTAAAATTATATATGCTTACATTTTGTGTATGTACGAATAGGTGGAGATTTACCCATTCATGTGGAGGCCATTATTTGCCCTTTACAAACCAACCCAATCTATATTTTCTCGGTCATCATTTGCAAATCACAAACTGATGTACTATGTTGATATATGATATAGTTTTCCATTACCGTTAGCCCTAGTGCAGCTCATGGCCTATTTACTGGAGTGTGACACAAAATTCAGGAACTAATGTAATTATGACTTACATAGTCCTTTGCCATCATGTTTATGTTAAGACAAAAAATCTATTATTTTACCTAGTCTCCTTTTTTCTCCCCACTAATGTCCTCTGCATGACGTTCCTTTGCTTGTCCTGTCCCATCCCCTGAGTCTTTTCATCTCCCTACTGAATTTTGGGCTTCAGTTCATTACTATAAAGCAATTGTTATGCTATCATATCTCAACAAGTGTCCATCCATCCATCCCAACATTCGGGAGACATTATCGAGATCACATTCGGATAAAACATACTCAAGGTCCACTTCGGGGCAAATATTCCCTTCAAATGTGAACTTTGAAACATCCAACAGCGAATAACTGCACATTTTCTGAAGATGTTTTTTGCAGCGAAAGTTTGATACACGCTATTTTACCAAGCTAATACACGACACGATGCTAGATCCAGAAATCTGTTTGATCATTTGCAGTCTTCGACTGTTCGAGATGTGTGAATTTGGAAATTTTTCTGGCCTAGTGGGTGTTGAATTCCGAGCCCGATCAGATAGCCATTGGTTAACTGAGTTAACTCCCCCTTACAGCAACAGCTTGAAGAAGCCTCTGCCAAGCCGCCTGAAGAGCGTCCAGCCATAGAAAACTTGCCGACATTCGATACAAACAGTCAACAGAGTATCGCGCAGCTCATATACGCCGAGAACCGGGTGAGGTTATATTCAAACGACTCGTACCGGGTGAGGTTATATTAAAACGACTCGTACCGGGTGAGGTTATCTTAAAACGACTTGTACCGAGTGATGTTATATTAAAACGACTTGTACCGGGTGAGGTTATATTAAAACCATTTGTACCGGGTGAGGCTATATTCAAACGACTCGTACCGGGTGAGGTTATATTAAAACGACTTGTACCGGGTGAGGTTATATTAAAACGACTTGTACCGGGTGAGGTTATATTAAAATGACTTGTACCGGGTGAGGTTATATTCAAATGACTAGTACCGGGCGAGGTTATATTAAAACGACTCGTCCCGAGTGAGGTTATATTAAAACGACTCATACTGGGTGAGGTTATATTAAAACGACTAATACCGGATAAAAAAGGCGAGGTTTTGGTGCTACTTTATAATTAAATGTCAGTTGCACGTACACCATTGCCCTGTTATAACCCTAAGATATTTTTATAATAAACCATTTCACGAATCCTTCGCGATATTCAAGCACGAAAATCTCGCTCATTTCCTATCGTGGAAGGCGCGGGGAAAAATCCCTGGTTTGTGCCGGTTCGAACTCGCAACGTCTCATGAAAGGCAACGCTTTTAACCCTTAGCACTCTGTTGTCATAGAATTGTATTACAATAGTAATGTGATATGCAGATATCGGCGTGGTAAGGGTTAACCACTGCTCCACTGGCGCCAATAGAGATAAACAAGATTACTCTTCATTGAGAAGATGGTTACTACCTGTATCATTGTAGCTGTCTGTTGGGTGCCTAGTTCAGGCATAAGGGGAAACTGGTGGATTGCTAGATTGGTTTCCAGGTAACTGTTTTATTGCTTGATTGGGAATTTTGGTTGTGAGGTAGATAAGGAGATTGCCAGTTTGGTTTTGAGGAAAGTGATTGCCAGTTTGGTTTGGAGGTAATTGTTTCAATGTCAGTTCGGTTGGTTTGAGGTATCAGTTTGATTGCCAGTACAATTTTGAGGTAACTGATTGCGAGTTTGGTTTGGAGTAACTGTTTGATTGCCAGTTTGGTTTTGAGGTAACTGCTTGATTGCCAGTTCGGTTCACACTTAAGTCCTTCCAGAGAATGTGTTACACTAACTTGGCATGTAACAGACCCGCTTCGTCACGTATATGAAGATGTAACGAATCATGTGGTTTATAACCAATTTGTGATATCTATGATTCCAAAAATGTAAATATGCATAATAAACGTGGAATAAACTACGATATACAGTAACTAAATAAAAGGTATAATTGAGATTTTTAGCATTTGTTTCAACTTATTGATATGTATTCAATATTGTTGCCATACATTTACCAGTTTGGTTTCGTCCGTGTCTGTAAGTAAACATTGATAAACGTCTATGAATTATGTTTGTTTTTTGTTTTGAAGAGAAAAGCGGAGCAATCACATAGCGTATTTGACAAACTCGGACCACAAATTGAGTTGGTGAGTTTTAGTTTTTCCTTGTACTTAGTAGAGGTACCTCACCTACCTTACAAGTAACATTCACAAGAGTCCCACATACACTGCATATAAATAGCTAATGTTGACATTTAACCTTTACATCCCGCTCTTTAACACATTGAACTTTCCCTTACATTTAAGTCTCCCTTACATTCAAGTCTCCCTTACATTTAAGTCTCCCTTACATTTAAGTCTCCCTCACATTCAGTTCTCCCTGACATATAAGAATCCCTAACATGTAAAACTCCCTTACAATTAACTCTATTACACTGATGTTTCCCATACATTTAAGTTTCTCTTACATTTGAGTGTCTCTTACATCTAAGTCTCCCTTACATCCAAGTCTCCCTTACATTAATTTCTCCCTGACATATAAGAATCCCTAACATGTACGACTCCCTTACAATTAACTCTGTTACACTGATGTTTCCCATACATTTAAGTTTCTTTTACATTTAAGTGTCTCTTACATCTAAGTCTCCCTTACATCCAACTCTCCCTTACATTCATTTCTCCCTGACATATAAGAATCCCTAACATGTACGACTCCCTTACAATTAACTCTATCACACTAATGTTTCCCATACATTTAAGTTTCCCTTACATTTATGGCTCTCTTACATTTGAGTGTCTTACGTTAAGTATATTATATCTGAGTTTGGGCGCAGTGAAGTAATGCGATCCATCCACCGATTTTCCGCCATGATACCAAAATACCTGAGCGGAAAGCCTAACCCTGATCGCAAGAGTTAACTGCGCCCAACTTTTCCTTACATTCGAGACTCCCTTACATTTAAGTTTCCCCATACATCATGTATGCATGACGTGAAATTTCTTAATTTTTTGCAGCCGCTCTACAATCAACCATCGGATACGATTGTTTATCGTGAAAACAAAAGAAAGTGAGTGTAATGGGTTAATAAGTGTCTCTGACAGCTAGGTTAATAAGTATCTCTGACAGCTAGGTTAATAAGTGTCTCTGAAAACTAGGTTAATAAGTGCACTTCATCCAAATAAATTTCATTTTATGACCTACGTATTATGCCATTGACCGCTGTTGGAAAAACGTAATATTTAAAACATCATCATTAACATTCATTGTACAGTAAATTAATTTTCACCACACCTTACTCCTTTACATATCGCGGCATCATTCTCACCTTTATGCTACCATTCTGCAGCTACCAAATGTTCAAGAAGCGTCTTGTGCTATTCTTCAAGAAGAGGCAACAGGCTCGAAAAATCAGGGTTAGATTCATTTCTATCACAAACTCAATTTTATCCCAAACTTCATTTTATCACATATGACCCATTAATCTCAATTTGGCCAATATATTTCAAACAATTTCTATAAATTGTATTCAATACAGCACAGGATCAAATCACAATCATCTGTGGAATAAATCTACTGCTCATGCCTTGGGGGACAGGAACAGTAGGTAGGGGCCCTACCTTAAGGCATCAAGCTACGAACAAAAAAGTTGAACATTTGAATGCCGGGCGGGTAACGCTAGTTTGGTTAGGGTTATCCCTGGACAAGGTACTCAGGGAATTTATTCGGGCAAACATAAATTGCGGCAAACACTGAGAGATATTCGCTATTAGAAAATCATTATTCTGCCACTCGTTACAACGGCCTCCCTCCGATCATCGGTCATGAAGCACGGGTTATATCATTGGTACAGGCACACATCTGTTAAGTGCATAGTGAATGCATCAAACCCTGAATACCGCGATTCTACGTTCAGTGCTTCCGAGTCTCCATCGGCGACCGGGATTCGGGATCATTTATAGCCTCCGTTCGTTGTCCACACACCTTCGCATACCCCACTTCGGCTTTGATCTTACCCTTTTGTTACCTCCAACCTTCCACTTGTGGTTTCTCTTTGTCTTCTCTGTACTTTTATGGTTTTTCGGACGAATATTTTAACCTGTGTTTCCATCCACCCGCTCACTGCACCTGACGAAGTATATTTGATATACGAAAGCTTGAGTTGATCGATATTAGTTAGTCAGAAAACGTGTTCCCTTTGTATTCGTCATATTTACGATATGGCTAAAACCTTAACCCGCGTCCCAATGTCATTTATTCAAGGGCCTATGAGCAGCCCTTTTCAGTATGTACGTGTACGTACGTACGTAATAGTGTTTCTGTAAAAGAATAAATATTCCCGGATGATGGCTGTACGGATGATTGACTATACTTGATTCGCACGCAGGAGAGGTACTTGACCGAACGGTATGACCAACTCATGCAGACGTGGCTCAAGAAGATGGAACGCATCGAGAACAATGTCAAAAGGCGGTGAGCATTGCAGGCAGACTGCGTCATACAGCCGACAGGCAGTTTTCTTTATTCTAGAGCCAGGCGTATATGTTCTGCCGTTCCATTCTCCGTATATTATGTTCCCATATGTTACATTCTCCGTATATTATGTTCCGGTATATTACATTCTCCGTATATTATGTTCCCGTATATTACATTCTCCGTATATTATGTTCCGGTATATTACATTCTCCGTATATTATGTTCCGGTATATTACATTCTCCGTATATTATGTTCCGGTATATTACATTCTC
>WURV02155687.1:0-16526 GCA_011762755.2 Epimenia babai
GTAAGCGTCTTAGCGACTTGATTTATCCTGTTTCCAGTTTCTCTGATGAGTCACGACAGTTAGACGAAGGAATGTAACGAATGTACATGACATCGGTATCATTGGGAAGGCTTGTTATTCCTCTTTAAAAAGGCTATGGAAAGTAAAGATCAATCGACATTTGTCATATATGGATATTTTCATGGGACAGGTCAAAATTCCATCTGGACCGAGCTGTATGTTTCGTGGGGATGAATTAAAACAAAATTATGTAGGCTCTTTTGTGCTACAGACATGTTTGTGTGTTAAGAGGCTGTGAAGGCTTAAGAAGGCCCACTTCTACATGGCTTCTCTGCCTCTCCACGCACATGTAGACCCGCCTCGCCATATCACTTACGACCCTACGAACGACCACAGGAATCAGCCCCAAGCTGTCGACCTCGGCAGTTATTTGGGCTCTCGGTGTTTGCAACTTAGCCGGGTGAGTCGTGTAGACCATGGACTTCAAGAATCCCTAAAGGTAAAAGTCACGAGGGGCAAGGTCTGGGGAGCGAGGTGGCTACTCCACGTCATGGTTCAGAGCAATCACGCGATCCCCAAAAACTTGGTGTAGACGATCTCGCACAGCTCCGAGACGATGGGTGGGTGCCCCATCCTGCGCCCACCACAGACGCCTAAACACTCCCGCTGCTAAACTTCAAAGCTCGCGTCCAGACGAGGAAAGCTGTCGTTGTTAAGGAAGTACCCTGCCTATTCAAGTTGCCCTAAAAAAGACGGGCAGGTAATGAGACCATCGCCACATACTTGCGCACATTATGTGAGTTGACCCTGCCATCGAAGGTGAAGGCAGCCTCATAACCAATGACCAGCAGATGTTGAAGGAAGCGATCATCGGCCTGCAGTCTTTCAACCATCCACTGGGAGAAGCGGAGTCTCCTCGGAATGTCGGCCGGGAGGAGGCGATGGCGAACGTATAACTGGTACGGGTGGAAACGCAGGCCCAGGCGTGTAATCCGGTTGAACGTGGTGTCTGACAGGTGTACCTCGAACACTGACGTGAGGCTTGCCATTCAGTTGCCCGGCAACCCCTTGATGTAAGCAACCAAACACCCTGTTCGCCGACGACCAGATCGCCAGGGGATCAGATTAAGGGTAGTACTATGTTGTTGATATTTGAGAACATTTCGCAAAATGGTACTAGCTGCTAATGAATTTTAACCAGGTAATTGAACCATGAAAGCATCGTTAACGGCATTAAGATTTTCCGTCCTCAGGTATTCCGTGACCCGGAATACCCTCTGCTTAGTGGTCAGGTGAACACCAACCATGGCTAATAATGACTTCAAAGGGATGCTGGTGTTAGTTAGAAATGAATTTCACGAAAGCGGGGGAGTGGCAAGATAATCCCGCACCATACCCTCGTTTCCCTGTACCTAATATGGGTCATTCATATGGGCTTGGTGTGTAACTCTCGGAGTAATTGGGTCACGGTATGGAATGTAAAACTTGGTCCCGATGGCATTTTGACCTGTCTCAAGCAAAATATCTCTGACAAATGTTGATTAATTTTAATTTTTCATATCTTATGTTAACAATAAATAGTAGGCCTTTCTAATGATACCAAAATCCTGTACATTCGTTGCATTTTGAGTTTGTAACTGGTCGGCCCCCAAAATGGCATTTTTGGGTCGACGCTCTGTATAATATATCATAAATATATATTTGTATTATAGCGAATAACACTCTCCGCTGCTCTCCGCTCCGCAATAAGAATCAATACAATCACTCAACTCTATCAACCTACCCTGTAATGAGAAAATAAGAAGTAACAGAACGACGTAAAAATTCAAATTGGATTCAATTAATTGAACAATAAGATGTAGGCCTATTCTATGAATTTCCCGGGTTGATAAGGGTCGGCAAACTTTATATCGTTTGTGACATGTTTAACCGTTAGATCCTCAAGGTAATGGGAACGGCGTAGAAACACGTCTCGTGTTTACACGACTAAGGGCTGCGGTGTTCTTCACGCGGCATCGTCAATACTTTGGCTTCTCTGAAGGGGCCCATAATGGGGCGGAGGGGAGGCGATGAACTGTAAACTACAGCGGTGACTCCATCACGTAGACACTTCCTGCATCCGGTGCTATGCGTCAAGCACGACAGCGTAAGTGGATGTAGTTTGTTCCTTGCAAACAAGCTTCAATTATCTTGTAATTTGGCTCATTAACCAGCCTCGCAAAGGTAAAACCTATGATGAAATATAGACCGTGTTTTTATCACCTAAACAATAATAGATATGAAAATTTTCAGATTCATATTAAAAGCTTTTCACTTACTACTTAAAACGTTTTGGGGTAGCCGTAGCCCTCTGAGAATTATACTAAAGAAAAACACAGAAGAAATCGTACGCAATCTCTTGCTTTACCTATTGGCAAAACGTGAAGCTTCTCTATTGACACCAGTGCTTTTTGCACTAACGTAACTTTGTTTGCGCTCTGTCTAAAATAACTGCGTTTAGTACAGTAAAATAGAATATGGGTCAGGAAGAAGACTTCCAGTCGATTCGATTGCTGCAAGGGTCGTATTTAAGTCGGTATTTAAGGAACCAGAATGCAAGTATCCGGTGGATGCGATGCCGATTCGTCTGCTCATTATGGTTACATAAGTCGTTACAGTTATGAGGCTTTGTATAAGGCCGGCCGCGATGGCAGTTTTTGTTGATTTTCTACTTTCCCGTTTAACTAATAGCCGACAACCCCGAAGGGTTTATTATTTTGATCCACAACCGAAAAACACCAGAAGAGCCACTTAGAACATAAACAGCGGCGCTTAGAAAAGAAACACACAAATTCACTATAATTTTGATACAAGGTGCTTAAAACAAGCCCGAACCGGTTTTCTGGAGTCCGTGGGTTCGAGCCCTACCGGGGGAGCAAGGGCTTTTCTGTGCAATTTCCTCCTTATAGAATTTATATGCATCTCAGTGAATATTTCTTATGGAACCGACGGAATATTGCGGTATCGGTGACCAGCGACTGTTGACCACGACGACACTTCATACGGCCTCCTATCATCGATGAAGTATACAGACTTGATAATACAACTACATACAAAGCAGTCACACATATACCGTAGTACGAATCTAGTAAACCTAGTACAAATTGTCACTACCCATTCCGCTACGTCACGAACCAGACAGATAAATCTCTCTGGATTTTGCTTTTAAATCGATAATAACCACGGAAAACACCGATTATTAAGGCCTTAAGGGCAAATTATTGAGTCCACACAAGGGGCTTATCTGTGTTCAACTGACCTTTGGTTCTGCGAATCATTTAGAAAACAAATGCAATAAAGATCCTTTATATAACTCCAGAGCTTTCAAATTAGTATTGTCGAGATCACCGTCCGTCCGAGTATTGTTATCAAAACGGTTTGGAAAATGTTAAAACAATTCAGATCGCCGCCATTTGAGGTATAGATAAGACAAACATATACGTAGTACTAAAATGACAATATAATTTTACCATGAAATTGAACCCCTCCAGCGTTTTTATTGTACCAAAAATACTTAAAGTGTGCGCGATTTCACTGTACGATTTACGAAAAGTAAAAAATGTCATTGATTGAGTTTTAATCAACATTTCAGACTGCTGATACTTGGTATCAACAGGGGATTCAGTAAAATGGACGAAAGTTCTCAATAAGTTTTAACACTCAATAGCTCGTTCTATAAAGAACGGATATCTTGCCGCAATACCTATTTCATGCATATTAGATATGCCTGCATCCCTGTATCTATAAAGAGGTTGGCATTAAGCGTTTGGCTCTTCAAAAAGCTATCCTTATGATGATTAGGGCGTTTTTGAAATAGCGAGTCTCATCCATTATGGATGTATAGGAAATCACCGCAGAGTAAACCGCTTAATCTGGACGAGAAGTCGAGCTTCGTTTATGACTATATACAATAAAGTGTCGAGATAGCAAAGACATAGATAGCGCCATTAGAAACGGTGTCGTCGGCGCTAAAAGCACATCCACGCCAGACAGAAAGAGTCCTTGCATAACCAATCTCCAAGTGTCACCCTATGCGCAGAAACGGTTTAATTTAATTTTAGGGTTGTCTGGAATTCGGCACAATCGATCTAGCCACGGTCACCTGCCGTATCCGATATGTAATATAGACTACGAGACCTCATACGTTTGGTTTGCTATTTATACACACTGCTGGATACAAGAAATCGGTATCGTCTATAATATTGTAGATTTCCTGCTACATAATATACTTACAACTAAAGTTGCCTCAAGATAGTCATTAAATAGCACACACAAGACAAGTGTATTAGCAGTTTACGTTGTATATAAACAAGCGTTTACGACAAAAGAATATTATCTCAGACGCACTAGGTCGACTCTCTCATCGCGACTGCGTTGTCGGGCTTTATTGCTCCCGAATCTCGGCGCTTCCAATTCGATATTCAAAGTTGATTTACTCTCTCAGCTCTAGTCTGTGCATAATTCAAAAGCCGCCGCACTATCTCTTAAGCTCGAATGCCAGTATTAGTATGAAAACATGCACGGTCTGTTTAATGTTGCATGAACGGCGCACGCGCGTTGAGCTTCTTACAACGCCGGACATCAGTCATATTAGAATATTGATAATCTACAATGTAATTCTGCGTTAAGCGCGAATCTTTTCTCTGAACTTAGCTTAAGTAAGATATGTCTGCCACATAGTCCAAGAATATGAGAATGGATGGCATATTTACCACGAGGGCGTCCATAAATAAAAATTACATCAATAATTTTGCCACTGGCGGGTGTAATAGGGAGAATGCGTCCATCAATTTTATTAGATCACTGTTGGCATCTGGACAAACCCGCGACTTTACTGAAAATGGCGCTTCCAGACATAGGTTTACAAACACAAAAAATCCCAGACAATGGGTATCTGGGAACCTGATGGGATGCATCGCAGCAGACGACCATTTGGATTAAAAACTATCAGCGATGGTCTACTGCAAAAAAGCTGACTGCATACTCCTATATGATTTCATAGTCGACACAATCATATTCCAAACAATTGCAAGTTAACTATTGTTTATATGGGTAACATTTGGGATTTAAAAAGGGATTGTCAAGATGTTTCACCGATGGACAATAGGCTTAACGAAGTGCAATCAAAAGGCAGTTGTTCGGCAAGACTGAACCGGCCAGAACCTTGGATTAGTGTTCGAGACGGGCTAAAGATTCAGACACGTAGTTGTCTGACTATCGGTATCAACCGCTTCAAATGATTCGGTATTTCTGGAGAAATATCAACGAGAACCCACTTTTTAGAGCATTATCAACGTTTTAAAACATTATTAAATCGTTATGACTTCAAGAGCATTATCGATCATCACCCTTCTTCATAGCATTATCAACTAATACTTTTCCTAGTTACCTAGCCTCACACAGAACTGTCAGTGTTTTCCGCGGAATGATACCAACGCAGCCAGTAGTCGGACGAGAATTTTTCTAGTATGTGTCTTAAGAATTGCGGTGTACGGTGTCGAAACCAGTCGGTCTGGAATATATTTCTGTAATTATAGGATTCTAAATTAGGGTGATCAACAAACCCTGTGACGAGTAATTACATGAAAAACACCGTTTTGACCCACCGACACTGACATTAAGAGGAAACATTCGGATCAGGTGTATCCCTCGTCAAGTGCAATCTACTAATGATGTGCACGGTGTATCTGATGTGGAAACGGTGTTGTCTACGCCTCTTATCAGATGCTATGCGGTTTCTTCTTTCATTGTATGCTATTCCTGGCCGGCAATCGCCCTATTTTATCATATTTTGGGAAAGGTTTTAGATGAGAATCCGCATCTTAATGTCTTGCATTTTAACAATTCAGTGATAAAAACGAGAATAGACGGGAATAATGCGCATGTCGCATTTTTCTGCTTGAGGAATGCTCCTTGGGTATAGCGATTGTAGATTATATAAGCTCGTCGTTCCCCTGATCACGAATCATTTATTAACATAATTGCGCGTTTTGTATGCATCGCTATTGAGTCAACTAATCGCATATATGTTTACGTTACACCGTTATGCAAATTGTAAATTCACACGAAAACACGCGAGCTTAGGTACAAACAGTTTGTGTTGTCATCAACGAGTATTACTGTACTTGGAAAGGCGATTATGATGTAGCACGCGATACGGCTATCATCCGACTATCGTCCGGTGTTTGATCAAAACGCTCGGCCTGCCCAACGTCGTATTTATAATACACGTTTCGGTGACAAATCTGACGAGTGTCACGCGTCAAGACTTAGCATCTAAATAGCTCCATTACGCCGATATATTTCGCCGCTAACAGGAGTTGGGCAAGTGTTATTAGAGGCAAGAATCGAGACTCATCTCCGTTCCTGCTGCGGATTTTGATTGGATTCACGATATGCAAATATCGACCTTCCGACACTCTCTATATAAATAGCGATTACTAACAAATGGCTCGGTTGATACGGCAATTATAGGTCGAAATATCCATAAAGCTTATACTGTAAATAGTGCGGATCACTGCGGGCGTCTTGCGCGGTGTTGCGGTGGTTAAATCTAGAGATACTGTGCGTAGATGGGTCAATAAAAATATAGTCACAAAGCAGTTCTGTGTGTCGGGCATTAAAGAGTTCGACGAAAATTCTTTAATACGTTCGAGACACGCAGAGGAATGTAGCGGAGTCACGTTTGCGGACGCTTAGATAAGTCGCGTGTTCGTTGGCATCAGTACTCAGGAGCCTGCTCCATAGAAAATGAAGTGATTAACGCTTGTAGAATAACGTCGACAACAGTAACACTGAAAATAAGTAAAGAAACAACTTATTTAGAAAGAGTGATAACTGAGGTAATCGTTCTGTCGACCATTTCTGGTCCTTCACAATGCTAGCCAATGTAACACGCCCTTCCGATTTGCATCAGTTATAAGGGGTGGGAAAACACCGGAGTGAAAAACCCACCGAGCCACCTTCCTCCATTCACGTCACTGGTGGTGGACCCCTACATAAAGCCTACATAATATTTTGCAGACGGCGCTAGGTCTGCGATAACTGATGATAATTTACAAAGAGATGACGAGATAGGAGAGAGGTAGACGTCATAGAGACAATCCACAGAGCGTCTGAAGATTAGCCACGTCAGCAGGAAGAAGTCCTTCCATAACCACTTTGCCCGGGCTACCCAGACCTTCTTAGGCAGAGGGGAATTAAGGCGCTTGTTTGTCAAAAAACCACAAAAAACGTAAAGTATAAGTATAATATACAGACTAAATTATATGTGGTGACATAGCCAGATAGCTTGGAGGTACCGACGGACAGTATCATCAGCATCTGAAGCCTGGGTAGATCCGAGGGGAAAACCCTTACATAACGACACTGCGAGAGAACGCGATAAAGACCCCATCTCCCGATAGGAATTAGTACGTTTTTGCCCTATGATAGACGACAACATAGAAAAACAAATTGACGCCTTGATCAGCTCACTCAAACAAATTACACTGGAATTTGGAAGACGCAACCTATTGTTTTGATATATAACATAAATTACAACCATGCGATCGGTTAAATAAAAAACTGCGAAAAAAAGTATTTAAGGCAAGCTCTATCGCATGTATCTACTTATCAGTCGCTACAAATGTATTTATTATTTCATTTTACTTTAATCAGTCTACACGGTTTGACATTCACCACACCGGTACATAAATTTACGCATGCTAAACCCAGCATAATAAACGATAGAATGATACAAAAAACAGTACTTGCGACTGTAATGTAGCAACAATGTACTATCCCATGACAGTATGTGAATTTTGTTGACAACAACTAAATGATTCTTTCTATATTTTTCGCCAGCGTTGTGAGACGAGCGGGGCATTAACTAGTTTCGATTTTCTGGCTGTCTCGCGATACTAGTTCGACAAAATCACGTGTTTTTTTTCGCGTGTTTATCGTGACGTTTTCCCGCTCCTGTAGAGGTTCGGCTAAAAGCCTACGGAAACCAACGACGTAAAACACAATAACAACTGGTGCGAATCGATATTGGCGCGAGAAGGGGTTACCAGACTTGGGTCAGTCTTGCCGCCCGATATTGTTTATGGGCCGGGCAAAGGTTTCGCGTCTCGCAGAACTGAATTTCTAGTTATTACTTTGTACAGTCCCTGACGCCGGATGTAGATGGCGTGTTGTATGCGGGATAGCAGAAATGCGAAATTGCTTTTACCATGACGCATCGGTCATCAAAAGAACGCCTATTGGCGAGAAGACAGGCGAGGCGTCGCGAATCACGTGATTTGTTGGACACGCCCTGTCATACAGCTATATAAACGGGATAATCAAATTCAACCAAAAAAGTTTACTTGGCAGAGTTAACGCTAATTGTCATTTATAATAGTCGGTTTTGATCGATCCTGATAGACAATTTGCATTCTGAATCAATCGTTGCAGATTGCGCATCACGTGATAAACGAAAACTATTTCGTTTTCATTTACGGGTTCAACTTAGCTTGCTTTCAGCACTTCTCCTATTTACGCGTGTTCTATTCGTTTTAGTCCCGCGAGAACAAGAGGTTTTTACAGAGTGATAAAATAGCGATTTCATCGTTGTTAAAGGGATTAAAACTAGTTTTGGTGTCGACATTAGCAGTCCACTGGTCCAAACATATGATAACGTTTCCGATTTGAAATTGGAACAGAACGTAAGCTATCGGGGGCGATACGACTCTAGAAGTCGATTTCCGATGCTGAAAACATTGGGACTGTTATCGAGGCTGACGATCAGACAGTGTAAATGAACTAAGCCCTATATCTCGTCATCGCATGGTCGGCTGTTACTAAAGATATAACAAACTACCATGTATTACCGAGACGATGAGCCGATTGTTATTCATATTGTGAATACGTATTCAGACTTTAATGAAATATACCCGCTGACTGCTCCGTAACAAAATGACCATGACGTCAGTAGTGTGCCACCACGCGTCACGTCGATAAAAACGTAGCTAACTTCAATAATGATAATTAAATGAGACAACTATGACATAACAAAACATTCGGAGGAATACGTGAAATACGTGTAACTAATCTTTCGGTAACTAAGAGAACATGTGAAATTGAATGAAATGACACACCAGCGACAAAATACCGATTATTTTTTGTAATGAATTAAATGACGATTTATAATGTGAGTATTGAAATGAAATCTTAAATAAATAAAATCCCATGTTGAATGCACGTGCAATCGTATGCACAAATAGTTTAAAAAACACAAACCCCTGTAAATCACACGATATGTGATAGTTCGCGTATTATTATTATTATAACTATTATTCTAAGAGGGTTGCAAAAAAGACTATCCTAATTACAAGTATGCCTAGTATTTACACAGTCCGTTGCCCTCTGTAAACTAAACTGTTAAACTATATACAATGATTTAGGTAATGTCACCCAAAAAATTTCGACAACAGTAATGTGGGTAAACCAAAAATCTAAACTAATAATGACGCCTCATAGATCAGGGTCGAGGCACAGAGATAACGCGCTTTGTCAGAACAATACTACAACGTCAACCACCATCCAAACCAGATCCGGGCAAAACACAATGAGGGCCCATCATTATAACTACATCACCGAGTCACCTACGTTATACACTCACCATGTAAACGACATCGCCCGAGTCAAGAAAAGTTATTGGATATAAAAGGTTTCGAAGAATGCGGACTCGTTACCTTTTGGGGAAGTACGTATATAGTCAAGTGGTTGGAGCACTGGATTCGCAACTGAAACAGTTCGAAACCGCCAATCAGTCGGTTGGTTTTTCTGCGATGATTATCAGTAAGTTATTCCAGTGTCGAAATTATTGTATCTGCGCTGAATAGCTGTCATAGACATTCATTGTAAATCATATCTGAAAAGCTTACTAGCAAAACTATTGAAGTCTATGTTTGGCAAATAATTCGTGGCGCTGAACGAGACAAAGATTACCATCGTCAACACTCTTTTATAACTCTTCATAATAATCGAGTTAACGTATCTTCTCGTTCGACTACCTACGAGTATGCAGTACTACGTTAGAAATGTCCTACAAGAAAACTTGGTAGCTAAAAATTGATTTTTTCCATAGGCACACCGGTAATTATACTGTACTTAGAAAATGTTAAATTCTTATCTGTGAAAAATATGAACCAAAGGATCCTTTTCCGTTTACACTACCAATTTCAGTAGAGGATATTGGTCGTGGTTCAGTTAGAAATATCTCATTATCGTTTACTCTCAGCGCATCGTATTTACTGTTTTGTGGTCATCGAAATAGGTAAAGAGATACCTTCCTCATTATTATTTCACGAGAGAACACTCGCGTGGTGTTACTGGACGATTGTTGAGGTGTTTGTTTCACCAGGAAGTTGCTAAATTCAGCGAGTGGTTTTGAAAGTATTATTGCATCATGATGGCATATAATGTAAGGCAGGCCGTCTGACCTGACTTGCACCTATCGGGATTTTTTCGCCAATGGCTTGCTAACTGCACCTGTAATCTTTTATAGATTTAAAAAAGGCGTTTAATACTATGAATCATGATAACTTGATTGAAAAACTCGAACATTATGGAATAAGTGGAGTAGCAGCATGTTGGATAAAGAATTATCTAACTAATCGAAAACAATTTGTACGCTACAAAAATGTTGAGTTTGCCTTATTAGATATTACATGTGGTGTACCACAAGGATCAATATTGGGCCCATTGTTATTTTTTTTGTATGTAAATGATATATGTAATGTAAATAAATTGCTAAAGGTACTATTATTTGCTGACACACATTTGTTTTATAGTGGAGATTAGGTGGAGGAAATGAGTTAGGTTGTAAGTGGTGAACTAACGAAATTAAGCAGATGGTTTCAAGCTAACAAATTATCTTTAAATATTAGCAAAACAAATTACATGTTGTTTCGTAAAAATAGGAAAACAAGCCATCTGAAAATATTTATGAAAGAGAGTGAAATTGAAAATGTCAATTATACAAAGTATCTTGAAGTACATAGATAGTAAATTAAGTTGGGAACAACATATTAAACATTTGGAGGGTAAGATATCAAGAAACTTATCAATTCTTTACAGATCTAGATATATATTGCCATCGCCTTCTTTATTGTCGCTGTATTATACTCTAATTTCTCCATATTTGCACTACTGTTGTGAAATTTTGGGAATTACATATAAAACTATAATTAAAAAATTGTGTATATTGCAAAGAAAAGCCATAAGATATGCTAATAAAGTGCCATAAAATTCACATACAAATCCTTTGTTGATCAAAAATGATTGTTTGAAATTGCACGATGTCATTGACTATAAAACGCGTCTTGTATTATATAATGCGTATAATAAACTCTTGCCATTGAATGTACAAAATATTTTTACACGTGATGCTAGGGTCAAAGTTACCAGAGATTTGAGAGACTTTGAGATAAAATTCGCTAAAACGACTGAGAAACAAATGTTCCTAACAATCCAGAGTGTTAAACTGTGGAATGATATCAAAGCTAATATTAAATATGTCGTTAAAATTTCTCTTTTCAAAAAATATCTCAAAAGTGAAATGATTGAAATTAATAAGACGATTGTATGAAAATCATGAGGTTCTCTAAAGTTTGCTATATACCATTGCACTTGATATACTTGCTGAATATTATGTTACATGCATATATATCAAGTGTAATTTGTTTGTATACAAGTGAGTACTAGTAAATAGGTTAAAGTGAGGGTACCACTAAAAGCTTTTAGGTCTTCCCAGTATCTTTATTCAACATTCACAACATCTGTTTTTTCTTTCTTTAAATTTACGGATACTGTTTAGCCCACATATGTACGTGTTATACCATATTTAATTGTTTTACTGAAACCGTCATGTGTTCATGTAGTTAACTTCTATAACAAACACCCAAAAGATCTATTCTTCCGGTGGGGAACGAAATCATAAACTTCGTCACAAATGGTGACTATTTTTGGATAGTACTGACTTATTGTGGCAATTTTTTTATTTGATTTCCTTTCCGCCCTTAGTCGCTGACACACACACACACGCACGCACGCGCGCACACACACACACACACACACACACACATATATATATTGCATCCTTTTTACAAAAAACTTATTCACGATCGAATATTACCTAATTAGCCAACCCTTCCACATCAGGACAGATAGAAATTGGCAATAATTCGTCGATTATGTTATATTCTAAAATGTCTCGCTAGCTCACCAATCTATATTTGCTGATGTCAGAATTCCGCTGTCACTCTGACAAAATAAGCCACTACGACAGGCTGATGATATTCCCCACACGGAGCTCGATCGGCGATACGTGGTCAATAATATATATTCCAGAACACAGACTGCATAATTTTCCAATTTCCGGTCATTTCTTAAACGTGTTTTATGGCTATCGTTTCAAGATGGAAGTGCGAATATTATCAATACCTTAGAAGCTGTATGTGTGAGCAATTTTTAAAACTAACTTTTTGGAAAATTAAGGTGCCTCTCAAAGGTAGCATAAAATTGAATATTTGCACCACTCATTAAAGAACATTAAGGTCGACCTCATGTCGGCTCACAGTGTGTCTCTGAACAAATTATAAATAATACAGCTAAAACAATCCATGTACATTCTACTCGTTTCTCATTCACATTGCCTGAAACACTACTTCGCTATCCATTCACTAAACAGCCAGTTAAAGAAATATCTGTCAATCAGTACATCTCTCGAACTACGAACTAAGAACAACAAACTTCTAATCACGAAATGTGATACTCAAACCACGGACGACGAAGCTAAAATTACGGTAAATCAATAACCTCGAAACACGAGCAAGGAACTTTGAACTTGAAGCAAGAACGAAAATGCTTGTACAAAAAACCTCGCACCAGAAACAGCGAACAAACAGCAGTTAAAACGTTGAGCCATCTGTACCCATTGTTCGATTCCATGGGCGAATCACTAAAATATTGCATAAAAACGGGTGTAACAAACAAAACCTAAATTTGTATATTTAAAACACGTGATCCTGGTAATAACGTTGTAGGGCGGCTCCAAGATGATACCGACGTTCAGAACAACATACGGGCGATAAGAAAATAAGTACTGATCACCTCGTGTGAGAACTATAAGAAATAAAATAATCAATGTTTTCCACAAAATAGAATATATTCTTTTGTCTTAGTATATTTCTATTATCTGCGATTCCATTCCAAGGTGACATGTCCATGCATAGCTCTCAGCATGGGACGTGTCATGGTAAAAGAATCATGCGAGTGTCTTAGTAAAGCGAACCGGCGCCGGAGGTGGGGTGTCATGGTCTCTAAGTGTAATGGTGCGATCGTAGGATTTGAATCCTGAAGACTCCGGATCGATTCCCCCTCTGGCCAACGTACTATATACCTGTGGCGTTTTTTCCGGGCAATAAGCTCGTGAGATTTCGACTGCCCTGTATTGTGGATATGCAGAGGCTTCTCTCCTCTGTCGTAACTGTGCTTCGGATGTTCTGTGGATGGTTGCTATGGCGGTTACTTTTCCTCTATTTCGTCATCTCAATGTGAATGATCATGTATCTAAGACATAGCGGAGTGTGTGACATATGTAGGCCGTCTGATGGTGTTTGGGATCAGGGGGGTGAATTGATGACTGTCAGCTGTCTGGTTTTTCCAGGTGTTTACCACAAAGACTAGCACTGTAAAGGGCCAAGAATGGCCTACACAACGATTTCTTCGGTAATCATCCTCTTTTTAGGTGAGTAGTAAAGAGAATCCAGGCTAAACATAATTATTTCATGTATAGAATTATGTGGATATAAATTCAAAAACTCTATTCTAGAGTTGAGTAGTCCTGGTGCTGGCCGCACCGGGTTCTTGTGAAATCTATTTCCTGTTGTGTGTCAGTGTGTGTGTATATAGCACATCCCGATAGCGTTCAGTAAATTCGGGAACCGTTTATCGTCAATCAAACAATTATCTCATAACCGGAAGCATAATGGTAAATACGGCACTGGAATAAGATTATTTTGATGTCTTTGTAAAAAATTAAGAATTGTAGACGGAGATGCAAGGCAAAAATGTATGTGTGTTGCGTACGTATATGATAGACGTCTGATTGTTCGCAGGTCATGGGTCTATAAACTGGAGTTAATTTGGTACTGTCAGACACGTTGCGTAGCGCCGTCGAGTGTTGCGCTAATTTTGAGAACATAAATAATTAAAACGAATGGACCCTGTCTTTCTGCACTTAACAACAATATGACGAGCGACGCAGGGGGTCTTGTCCGCATGGACATAACACTCGTCTTTAAGCAAGATAGAGTCTATAAGAAAATAAGGTTGTCTATGCATAATGTCTGGCAACAGAACTTCATCAGAATGATAAGAGGCGCGAGGGCGCAAGAAGTTTTTCTTTCGACACGTTATTAATGTATAAAATATTGGAACACTAATATTAGGACGATAGAACGATTGTGATTATGGTCGTGAGTGCGTTCGGGCTTAACGATTCGATATTACAGTTTGTCTTCTACATTTTTTTTCATAGAATGCGACTATGCAAACTTTAGAAGCCACCTTATGATGCGGTGATAACGATTTCACCGAATAAGATACATTATTATGTTGGGAAATTAGTTCATATCACAGTCGTCGTGCAAACCCCGGAGTGTCGTCAGATAAGTGACTTTAGTCTATTCGCACGACTGGTTGCAGATGCCAACAGACAGCCGCCTACCGATGTCACACACCCCGCTTAATATGTGATAAGCGAATAAAGCAATGATCATATACAGTGAGATAGCCAGATATCAGATACGTATGCGATACAAGAAACCTGTTCGTGTAACTCGCAAGCATTAACACGTTCATACGGTGAATACTATTTCCACAAAAATTAAACAACATTCACCTACGAGGTACGCAATAATTTTATCCACCAGGCGAGCGGTCCATACCCACGTCAGAGGCAATCGACCGCCATTAATATGCATTATGGGTGGCGGCATCCACCGGCCAACATCCGTGACGATTATACTAGCGAGTGTGCAGCGTAATTTAAAATGATAACCCGTACGTTTTTCTGCGTTCATTACACGTCTCGCACCCTGACGAATAATTATTTTTGACCAGTCTTCGTCAAGACCCGAATCGTGCACGGGCATCAGTAAAACGTCGTTATAAATACCGTAGGGACGAAGTACGTTTTCGGTGAGGATATATCGCGACCAGCCGTTGTTTGCGTGTTGCAGGATGGATGATTATCATGCCGGGACAATATTGATAACGTTATGCCCCTGGCGATTAATTTTGGTCGCCATAATGACCATACATCATTACTAGGGACATAATTACTACTAATGACAGGTGCATCGATGGATTGCACATTAACTGAATACGAAATACGAGGTCTGACGTACCACATGGAAAGAGTTAAAGTTCTTTTTGAATTCGCTTGGAATTACCTATTCGCTTTAATTCCAATCGGCGTGTTGAAGTACATACGCGCAGGCGGTTTGCTATTGTCAACTGGTCCTTAAATTTCAACGCAAATGTGAAATGACGATTAACTTCTAACGCAGTCACGCATTGTAGACGTGCAGTTGCTTCAAGCTATGTATCCGAACGCTACCATAGATGTCTTATCTTTACAGAAAATTACGGATGTGTCATCTGGATAGATGTTAACTATAAGTCAGCTATAGTAAAATAACTAAGCATAGTACTGCATGTTGCAATGACTGGTGCCATGAACAGTACTCCTGGCTGTGCACTTAAAGAACTTTTGCAATTAACCCCATGATCTGCTTATTAAGGGGAATAGGGTGGCATTGGCGGCGTGTATTCGGATACAGACATACTAGACAAAGAACGATCTTGGTGTCAAACTTACACGTGGAAGCATAAATATACTGTCTGTTAGAACGTCTACTTTGCTAAGCAAAGTACTAATTCTAAAAGGTCTACAATTATCGTGGATTGCAGCCATTCGGCTGGTTCCGAAGCCGTAGAGGAAATACAGTGATGTGTTGCCTGATTGATTAAAACAAAATAAGCAGGCGGTTTCAGGTGTAATGATTAACACTGCCTATTCCAACAAAGTTAGTTGCTGGCATACCTCGCCCAAAGCCCAGAGCGACCAGTAACGAGAGAAGAATTACTTTTAAAAGTATGGGGTTATGCGAAAAACCTAGAAATTGAAACAAGAACTGTTGACATCCACATTGCAAAGTTGCGTCGAAAGATTGAGGCCGATCCAAAGAAACCAAAACATCTCATCACCGTGCGTGGCGCCGGCTATCGGCTGAATTGCGAGCAATAAAATGTTGCCGGCAACGATTGTCCAAAACTACGACCAACGGCGGCTGCGAAATTTGCTCATCGTATTCTTCGTGGGTCTCGCCATACCCACAGCGGCGATCATTTGGCAGGCCTACGGTCAACTTAAGTGGGAAGCATTCTATCAGCAT
>WURV02155698.1:0-16524 GCA_011762755.2 Epimenia babai
TGCGCTCCACCAACATCACCATTTACACCAGAACAAAAAAGAACAGTACGAACCTATAACTGGACCAAAAAATGAAGGTTGACCAATGGATAACTATTACCTGCCAAGCCAACTGGAATATGAGATCAAAACCTCTCTTATCTAATGACCATAAATGGTCTCATAGATGCTGAAGGGGAACAGACTTTATTCGTCCTCAGATAAAATAACATGTAGTATAAGCTGTAGGTGAATGAGCTCTTCTTCTCGATAGCTATTCCGATTAAGGGACATTTCTATACAATAATATTATTGAAATTCTTTTTTAATAAAGATGTGAGGATTTTTACACTTGATACGAATCCATGAACTGTAGGGCTAGGTGTTTCTTAGGATTTCTAATGCTTTTGATAAAGGTAGATTGGTATGAATAAATTGCCGTTTATTATCCTGATATTTGGTATGATAAATAGGAATTAACTTACATGAACGATAAAAGTATCACCATATACCGCGTACTGCGAGGAAAAAAACATACTATGTATTGTGAAGAAAAAAAACGTTCGAGTATTGGTGATCTTTACAAGTGTTATAATGAGCGGTTGGTAAATTACCTTAAAGGAAAATTACCCAAAAGCGAGGATGCCCAAGATTTTGCCCATGATGTTTTTGTCTGCCTTGTGGAAATTGAGTATTTGCCGGAGGGAGACCATCTTGAAAATCTTATTTTTCGAATAGCCCATGCAGTGGCAATAGATGAATACCGGAAGAAAAAAGTCAGGCAAGCCTATTTGCAGGATAATATGGATGAAAGTGTACACGCTGATCAGGTGCCTTTGCAAGACCAGATTTTAAAAGGCAGGCAGGAATGGTCATGTTTTATAAACTGTCTCACCACATTGCCCCCAAGGTGCCGTCAGGTTTTTTTGTTACATCGATTGCAAAGTTTTTCCCAAAAGGAAATATCTGATCAATTGAGTATTTCAGTAAGTGCTGTTGAAAAAAACATGATGAGAGCGGTGAAAAAGTTAACCATAGCTTTGAAGAGAGAGACATGAGCAATATAATCAGTGGTGATGCTGAGAAAAATCGCATCACAGAAGAAGCAATTCTCATGCATACACGGGTTCAGCATAACAAACTGGACTTGGATATGATCATTGAATTCGAAGAATGGCTTAACCGCAGCGCCTTTCACCGGCAACGGTATCAGATGGTCAAACAAATTTATAAAAACACGGAAATATTTGTTAATGACCCTATTGCCATTAAGGAAATGATAGCCCTGATGGAGCCTGTCGATCAGCCTACAGCCAACAAATCCGTCATTAAACAACGGTGGGAAAATTTATTAGGGTCGCTGAAAGAAACATTACAAGTCAGGATACGTACCGTTAGCCTGTTTGTGATGGGTGTAGTGGTGATTTTTTTTGTTGCTTTCGCTCTGGAGCAAGGTGCTAAACTGGATATTTACGAAACCAGAATTGCTAAGAAAACAACTGTACAGTTGGCTGATGGTAGTAAAATAAAGTTGAATACAAACAGTAAAGTTGAAGTAATTTTCTCTGATAAAAAAAGGCAGTTAAAGTTGGTTCGCGGTCAAGTCTTTTTTCATGTATCAAAGGATAAAAACCGTCCTTTTATTGTCAGTTTTGACGGTGGTCAGGTGACAGCCCTTGGCACAGAATTTGATATTTATCAAAAGCCTGAAGCTATCTCGGTTACCTTGCTGGAGGGTAGTGTTAAAGTTGAGAGGACAAAAAAAGCAGAAAATGTAAATCAAAGTCCCAACGGTGACTTTGAGAGGATTATTGAAACCTCAAATAATAAAGTGGTCCAAATAGAATTAAAGCACGGTAACTTTAGTGAAATTAAAAATATCAGCCATGAAAGAGCAACGGCTTGGCAGATTGATCAGCTGGTAATCGAAAATGAACCACTGGAAACACTCCTGACTGAACTAAACCGGTTTAGTTCACAAAAAATTATCCTTGAAGACAATGACTTGGCGGAAACCAATATTAGTGGCATTTTTTCCACTAATATTAAAGAATCTCTTAAGGCACTTAAAATATACTTCCATATCACCAGCAGAGAAACAGATGAGGGTACTATCCTGCTCAGTAGAGAGCAGCAGAATATCAAGACAGATAAAAAGGTTGCTCCTGAAAATATAAATAACAGGTGAGGATTTTTCCTCCCCGCACGATTTACTAAGAGTGAAGCTTAACCAAAACCACTTAAACTTTCTCAGGGAGAAATAATATGGCTTTTCAATGTTTGGTAACACGTGTAGCAGTTTTATTGCTCTGTGTTGGGAAGTTTCCCGGCTATAGAGGTTTTTTATTAGCCACCGGAAATGCGTTGGCACTGCTCAGTATTCTGGACAGCCCCACCGTTTTAGGTGCGTCGATGACGCAAGAAGAAGTCAATCTTGGACAGGTGTTAAAGAATTTTGCAAAGAAGCATAAAGTTTTACTTGTTTATAAGCCAGAGTTAATCAAAGGTATCGTTGTTCAAAACATCCCAGACACCCATTATTCTCCTAGAGATTATCTTGAACGTCTGCTTGCTGCTACGGGTCTTGATTTTGAAATTGGGCCTGATGGTAACATCTATGTCTATGATGAAATTGAATTTGCTAAACGCAAGGGCTATACAAAATTTCCAGTAAAAAGCAAGGGCGACTTTGAAGCAACACTTGAAACACTAAATAGGACTGAAAAGAACCTCGAACCCGGTGAAATGTCGCAGCAGGATATAGAAGAGATTATTTCTATAACTGGGTCTCGTCTACAGCGACATTCATATGTGAGTGTTGATGTTGTGCGCTCCATTGATTTAGATGACCCGATTGTAAAAGGATTGATTGACCCTGCTGATTTGCTTTTTGCATCAACAATAAGCACTGGCATACAGACAGATTCCGGCAATTCAGGACATGAACCAAATGGCACCGAAGGAGTTAAGCAAGTTAATCTAAGAGGACTAGGCGCAAACCATACACTGGTTCTTATAAATGGCCGGGCGGTTCCTCCTGGTGGTTTAGGTGGGCGGTCCACTGTGACTGATTTAACATCACTACCATCAGCCATTTTAGGTAATGTTGAAATACTAGCGCAGGGTGCTTCCTCAATCTATGGGTCAGAGGCAATTACCGGTGCAATAAATTATAAAACTATCAAAGATTTGGATGGATTCAAGGTAACGGGTTCAATACGTCTACCAACACAAGGTGGTGGTCAGGAGTATTTAAATAGTATCGCTTATGGCAAAAAGCTTGACCGTGGTTCCTTATTGTTGGCTTATGAATATTATAAACAAAGTTCACTAAAATGGGGTGATCGTTCTTACTCCCGTTGTGGAGAACGTCCGACGGTTGATCCAGCAACAAATGAACGAACAGATATTGATCCAGCAACGGGTAAACCAAGGTGTTTTAGTGCCAGTATCTATGGTTACCTCACGCATCAGAGTGCATCCGCTGGCGAAATGACTGAACTGATACCAGATAGCGGTAGTCAATTTGGTGGTGTTTCAGGATATAAAGCTACCACTACCCCTGGAGGCTACATCCCCCTTGGAGCGAGTGACGATGAACCTACATTATCAAATGCAGATATTATATATCCTTCAAAGCGCCACAACCTTTTTCTATCAGCGGATTATGATCTGGATATACTAGGAGGTACAACAGTTTTTCTCGAATCTGGCTATTCTAAGCGTTCAACAAACTCTATCTTGAGAACACGTTCTTTTCAATTTCGGCTAAACCCTATGTCTTCAAATAATCCGTGGGCATTCGGTGCTACCATTAACCCGGACCATAAACCAGGGTCTATAACAGCAAATGTGAGGAACCGTTTTTTCAAACCAGAGAGCAATATGGACACTGAAGCTTTCCGCGTTGTTGTAGGGGCAAAAGGCACACTTTCAATTAAAGATTGGCGTTGGTCTATTGATTACCAATATGGGCGATCTGTTGCAAAAATTGATAAGATTTTCCTGAGGAATAGCCGTCTCCGGCAGGCTATGGAGACAGTTCGGGATGCAAACGGGAATTTAGTATGCCGGGACAACAGCAACGGCTGTGTTGCCTACAATCCACTGGATCCGGGCGTTTTAGCCGGTAAAACAGAGCCAAGTGAAGCCTTGAAGAGATTTCTGGTCGCCAGAGATGAAGAGAAAACAATCACACAGCGTCATGAATTTACGGCTGTTGCTGATGGCACCCTTTTTCCCTTGCCGGATGGGGACGTGGCTCTTGCCTTTGGTATAAATTACAAGATTGACATGGTTGACCATCAGATAGGTAATTTGCTCCGTATCGGAGATGTTTATGCAGCTTTGGGATCACTTGATAGCATTGATAATGCCAAAGAGGATATCTTTGGTATTTTTGTGGAAACGGAAATTCCAATCGTTCGTGACAGGACATGGGCCAAGGATATTATTGTTAATTTGTCTGGTCGCTATACCAGCAATGGAACATTTGAAAATTTCTCCTATAAAAGTAGTTTGCGCTATGATGTTACCCCCTGGTTGACACTCAAAACAGGCTATTCAACATCATTCCGTGCACCAAATCTTTTTGAAACTGCCCGGAAATCAGTAGTAACTGGGGCCGGTTTTTCCAGTTTTTATAACGACCCATCCGCTGATCCTTGTAACGGCTATGGGTTTAATAATCAGCCAGATTCTGTTCTTTATAAGAACTGTGCGTCTCTCGGGCTTGCACCAAATTTTCTGGCAAAGGGGCCTCAGATGCTCAAGGGTTCAAATCCTGACCTTATACCGGAAAAGGGTAAGTCATTTGTTGTGGGGTTGACGATACAGCCTGAAAATATACCTTTGCAGGTTTCGTTCAGTTATTTTGATATTAGAATTTCTGATACAATAACTGCAATTTCTGCTACTAAACGGTTAACTAATTGTTACCGATCAGTTAATTTTTCAAGTCCATACTGTGACAAAAGATTTATAGGTCCCAGGGATGTCAATGGGTTCCTGACAACTGTTGATTCACGGGATCAAAATACTGCACGTGAAGATGCTTCCGGACTTGACTTTGAAATTAACGGAAGCTTTTTTTACAATAAGTTTAATTTCAATTTCCGTAGCGAAATTAACCATCTTATTTCCCGCACCAGTCAGGTGCTAAGTGATGCTAAGAAAATAGAACATCAAGGGACAATTGGCTATCCCAGTTGGACAGCCAATACAGATATTTCTCTCAATTATGAAGACTGGTCGGTTTCCTATGGCATAAGGTATATAGGTGCTGTTGACCAAAGCTCTCTCAGTCCTAAATTTTATGCCAGTGAAGAAGGTCAAAAGCTGATCCATAAAATCAGTGATTATTGGTATCACAGCCTAACAGCCTCTTATACCCTGAGTGAGCGCACAAATCTGGCTGTAACCATGACTAACCTGTTTAACAATAAGCCCCCCGTCATTTCGGATCTTCCTTTCGCGCATGCAGGATTAACTATCCGATCAGGTAATGTCCCAACTGGGATTGGTTACGATATCCTCGGGCGGACCCTCTATATGAGTATTTCAACCTACTTTTAACTAGAAAGAAACACAGCGAGTGAAGCGAGCAAAAAACATGTTAGAAATGCGTAATTTGTCTAAAACCTACTATCCTGATAAAGCCTATCCGGTAAAAGCCCTTCAGCACATTAACCTGATGTTCCAAACGGATGAGTTTGTGTCCATAGTAGGCGAATCTGGTTCGGGCAAATCAACCCTCTTGAATATACTCGGGGGCCTAGACCGTCCCGGAGAGGGTGAGCTTGTTGTCGATGGCAAAAGTTATGCCAGTGACAAGGTCTATGACCTTGCTGACTATAGAAGGAATGTTATTGGCTTTGTCTTTCAGGATTTTAACCTGATTGCCCACATGACAGTGCAGGAAAATGTCCGGCTAGCCCTGTCCACCTTTAAAATACCAGATACTGTCAAAGACAGACTTGTTGATGAGGCCATTGCAGATGTAGGCCTGATCGACCGGGCGACAAACAAAGCCAATGAACTATCCGGCGGGCAAAAGCAGAGGGTTGCTGTCGCTAGAGCCCTTGTAAAAAGTCCCAAGATTTTTTTAGCAGATGAACCAACAGGGGCACTTGATTCCGAAACATCAGAGGAAATACTGGACCTGTTTAAGAAACTGGCAGGAAAAGGCAAACTCATCATTATTGTTACCCACAACGAGAAGGTGGCTGCCGCCACCAACCGGTGTATCCGCCTTAAGGACGGTCTTGTTATTAGTGATGAGTTGCAAGAAAACTCTGAAGTCGTTTCCGTTTCAGATGACAAAAACAATCCCTTCTCCACTGTACGTGCTTTTGACCTGACTGCTGTTTTTACACTATCCTTTCACCGTGTAAAAGAAAAACACTGGCGCTACATCATGATATCACTTGGTATCTCTGTTGGTATCGGGGGACTTATTCTGGCGTTGGCGCTTGGTAGAGGAGTAGAAACCTTTCTGGAGAAATCATCAAGCCAAATTATTGACCCGAGAAAAGTAACTGTAAGTCAGAAGAGCGAATATTTTGATGAGTCCATTTATTTCGATTTCAAAAAAACAGGTGTCATAGACTTTATCCAGCCCGAGTTCGAGATACAGGCCCGGGTCGATGAGGGTAGAGTAACGGAATATTTTGGTGTTAAGCCCCTGCATAAGAAGAAGAATAGGGAGAATTATGCTACGCCGATTGTGACACATGGCAAGCTGCCTGTTGCCGGTAAGAGCGGGATAGCCATCACATCTATAATTGCTAGACAACTGCTTCAGGGCACTGGAGTCCCGATTGAAACACTGATAGGCACATCCCTTGATATGAAATTGTTATCACCGGATACTGTCACTCGGTATCCCTCCCGCTGGGACAGTCAAAAGCTTACTATTACAGGCTTTATCAAACAGGCCTTTTTCGGAGAGGATTTTGCCTATATCCCCTTTGAAGACCATCTGGTTTATGTTAAGAGATCTCGTTTCATTGCTAAAAACAGCAAGATTCCGACGGCTGTTTATCATGTTTATCTGAAGGATAAGATGATGGTGCCTGAATTTTATCAGGCCTTTAAAGACAGATATGAAGTGATCACACCTGAAAATGTGTTGAAAAGCATGACGAAAATCTTCAGCCAGTTTCAGATTGCCATCTTTGTTGTTTCGATATTGATCCTGTTTATTTCCAGTATCATGGCAGGTATTCTCTTCTTTATCAGTGTATTGGAGCGCCAGAGGGAAATTGGTCTGTTCAAGGCGCTTGGTGGCAACAACCGGGATGTTCGGTGGATATTCTTCTCGGAGGCTGTGATTGTCGGTTTTATGGCATCAATGCTCGGGGTTACCCTGTCGGTCATCATCCAGATGACGACCTCTAATGTCATTGTCAGAAAATACGGTTTTGACCTGTTGGATATTGGTGTATGGCACCTTGTATTTGGTGTGGCCTTTGGTGTGATGGTAACAGCTTTCTCCGCCCTTCTACCAGCCAGCCGTGCAGCTGGTCTTGACCCGGTCAAGCTCTTAAAACAGGAATAAAATCATGAACAATATTATCAAATACTTAACAACAATCGCTCTCGTAACTGTAATTTGTCTATCACAAGCAAGGGCACAGGCTACTCAACAATATGAATCTGACATAAAGAAGGAAATTTTTTTTGGTATGGGTATGATTGGTCCATCAACTGCTGATCACGGGCAGAATTCAGGAGCTGTTACCCCCAATATGTACAAAACGCCGAGCAAAAGGGAGCAAATATCGAATTTGGAGACAATAGCATCGAAACTTGAAGATACTTTCTTCAGTGCCAGCAGTAAGTTCTGGCCAACATGGGATACGTCTATGTTACAGTTCATGCTTGTAAACCAGTCCGCCGATTATGCGATCCTTCTAAATAACCAAAACCCCGATGTGGATAAGATAGGGGCACGCATTGAATATAGCGCCCGCACAATAGAGGATATATCCATTAAGGTCGCTCCGTTCGGTAAGGTTAAAATAAATGGTATAGACACGTATTTTTATAACCTTGATCTCTTGGATGGGGAAATTATAGACCCAGATCAGGCCCTGAAACATCATATTGTAACTGCTATCCATGAAGCTGTTCATGTGATGTATCAGGGGGATGAAATGGGGGGTACGGTTGCTATGGGCTCCAAAGGTGAGCTACAATCTGGCGCTTCCGGCGCCATGGCTGAAGTCATGCGGGGGTTAACCTACCCGATTGATATCAAGAGTCGATATTATCGTAATGAAACATTTGCAAACCTCAAAAATGCGATCAAGGCAAAAAGCCAGAAAAAAAAGATTGAGTATGTGCGCAAAGCTTTATTCTTCCATGAAAGATACAAGTTAGTTACTCCGGAGAACCATACTCGTGACACATATGATTATGCCGAGGGACAAGCAACATACATCACCGCCGCTGCTATTGAGACTTTCAAGGACCCAAAACGCAGTTTACAAGAGATAAATGTCGCAACGGGACATAGAATTAGTAATGAGGCAATGTATGCCAATATGGTGGGTGATGAACCAGACTTTGATCCTGCTAATAACGCCAATGTTCTGGAATGGATGAGGGAATATTATGAAATTGGTGGTTTGGCTTATGCACTGGCAATCCAGGTTGGCTACAACGATATTTTCGAAGCGAAAGAAGAGTCACCTCTTAGTTTCCTTCGTAAGAAATTGGAACCATTACAAGCAGTACCTGACCATGCCCTTAAGAAAGCTGTTTATGCTCATTATACAGGAAAAGAACAGGAAATTTTTGCGCAAAAGACCGAAATCGATCGTGTCTTCAAACACCCGGATAATATCCTGATCAGAATTGGCAGCGATATAGCTACTACAAGCGGGGGGATGATGATGAGTGCTGACATTGTCCATGAGTATGAAGGAGAGAAGGCTTCTTTTCGGATTTTAACTCAGGAAATTTCAATAGGGGATAATAGGGTTAAGTTGACAGACCAGCCTGTAATACAACTTGGATCTATGCAAGAAATTATGCAAAAAATGGAAACTCAAATGATGCCTGAGGGTATGAAGTTACCTGATGGTATGAAGCTACCAGAAGGGGCCCAGATGATACCTATGGGCCAAATGCCTGATGGTATGTCAAAGGAAAAGATGGAAGAAATGATGAAAAAAGAAATGGACAAAATGCAGATGAAAGACATGATGGGAATGCCTCAGCCAATTCAAACTACGATTATTCCTGTTAACAAGAATGAAATAGAAATCAAGAAGGGTAGACTGACTGTACAAACAGAAGGGCTTATCATGTTTGACGCTCCATTCATTAAAGAAGGCAATATCTATACCCTGACAAAGGAACAGGCAAACTAACATGCTTGTTGCTTGGCCAATTCTATTGGGGTCTGTCTCGTATAGGGTACCGCTTTGCAGTACAGGGCTGACCCCAGAATCGGAATAACCATACATACAGGTTCCCCGAACCCCAACAAACCCTATAACTTTTATAAACTATCGTCAGACTGAAAGGAAATGGCGAAAAGAACAATCCAATTTTTTACTGTACCCAAAAACATGCCTCACATACCGGTGCAGTAGACAAATCAGGATTTTGTCTGATTGCCATTTCCTCTTTTTTTTAAACAGATGTCAAAGACGGGCGACATAATAATAATCAAGACTGCGATATCAAAATGATACCAGGAGAATATAAGATGCTTTCCATAAAAAAATTGAACCATACATATCTAAATGGTGTGCAGGCCTTGAAGGGTATCGATTTGGAGATACCACCGGGCGTATTTGGTTTGCTTGGTCCCAATGGGGCTGGAAAATCAAGTCTTATGAGAACAATTGCGACCTTACAGCAACCGACAGATGGCAGCATCCTTTTTGATGGTATCGATATTTTGAAGGAACCTGATAGACTGAGACGGATGCTAGGTTACTTACCTCAGGATTTTGGTGTTTACCCGCGCATCTCTGCCTATGACATGCTTAATCATATGGCAGTACTTAAAGGTATTGGCAGTTCAAGGAAACGTAAGGAGGTAGTTGAAAGCTTACTCCATCAAACCAACCTTTTTGATGTTCGCAAAAAACAACTCAAGTCCTTTTCTGGTGGTATGCGTCAACGTTTCGGCATTGCCCAGGCCCTGATAGGCAACCCGAAACTAATCATTGTTGATGAACCAACAGCGGGACTTGACCCGGAAGAACGCAATCGTTTTCACAACCTCCTTGCCGAGATTGGTGAAAACATAGTCATTATCCTTTCTACCCACATTGTTGAAGATATTGCTGAGCTTTGTCCCAACATGGTGATTATTGCTCATGGCAAGATCATTGCCCAAGGAAGTCCCATCGAGCTTGTCGCAGAGCTGTCGGGAAATATATGGCAAAAAACAATTAAAAGGGAAGAACTTGAAGCTTATAAATCAAGCCATGATGTTATTTCCTCTCGCCTCTCGTTGGGGAAAACCCTTATCCGTATCTTCTCTCCTAAAGATCCCGGAGAGGGATTTTCCCAAACCACTCCTGATCTTGAAGATGTCTATTTTACCTGGCTTTATCTGCCCGATTGTGTAAGGAGACAAACATGTTAGCCCAGATCTCATATCATGAGTTTCGTTACATGGTAAAATCGCCACAAACCCTTGTCGGCTTAGCTTTTTTCTTTCTTTTTTCTTTCTTTGCAATGGTGAGTGAGAATATACAATTCGGCGCGGGTGGGAATATACTGCTCAACAGCCCCTATGTGATTACGCAGGCAATGTTAGTCAGCAGTATGTTAGCCATCTTTTTGGTGCCAGCCTATATTGCAAATTCTATTCTAAAGGATACCGACCACAAAATGGATGGTATTATATATGCCACGGAAATAACAAAACCGGCATATCTATTTGGGAGATTTCTCGGGGCTTTTACCGCTTTGATTTTTACACTTTCAGGTATGCCACTTGGTTTGTTTTTAGGCACCATATGGGAGATATTTTTCGAGTCTATCGATCCCGAAATGCTGGCACCAATAAGCATCAGTACCTACCTGTATGTCTATGGTGCACTGGTTATCCCTATTTTGTTTTCCATCAGTGCAATCATGTTTTCGGTAACTATTATAACCAGAAGCTTTATGTATACCTACCTTACTGCAATGGGCTTGTTGATATTGTATTTTATCGGATTTAGCATATTCAGAGATCCTGAATACCGGGAGTTTATGGCTATTATTGACCCTTTTATGATAACCACCTTCGGTGAGATCACACGCTACTGGACCCCGGTGGAAAGAAACAGTCTTTTATTGGACTATAATATGGGTCTGACATTGGCAAATCGCCTGCTGTGGGGTGCTGTTTCAGTTATACTGATAGCGACATCCTACTTGCTTTTTTCATTCCGTGCATCGGTAAGGTTGCCTAAGGAAAAGAAATCCAGTGTATCAACGGTCAAACCTGTCGCACTAAATGTGCCAAAAGTAATGCCGAGCTTCGGATGGCGCAGTAACTGGCGGCAATTTTTTATAAGACTTCGTTTTGAGATCATCACCATAGTCAATAGCCTGCCATTCTTTATAATAGTGGGATTTGCCGGTTTTCTAATGCTGTCAAGCATGCTTGAGGGCCATTTACAATATGGTGTTTCTCCCATTCCTGTCAGTCGCCTGATGGTTAGAAGCGTTGAAGTGTTAGGCCTTGCCTTCATAGTAGTTACCATATTTTACAGTGCCGAGATTATCTGGCGTGAACGCCGGAACGGTGTTCAGGAAATACTGGATGCAACTCCCACACATAATCTGATTTTTGTTGGCAGCAAACTGACAGCGCTTATGCTTGTACTTTGTATCATTACAGGCATTGGCGTTTTGCTAGGGATTGCGGTTCAACTCGTAAACGGCCAATCGGAGGTCGAGCTTTTACTGTATCTTGAACGTGGCTTGGTGCGTTTCATTTACCCCCATTTCCTGATTGTAATTTTAGCCATTTTCATCCAGATATTACTGATGAAGCGTTCAATTGCCATGATGATTATGGTAGTTTATTTGATCGGTGAACAAATATTGAGTTCATTTGGTTTTGACCATCCTCTCTATTTATATGCATCCAGTATCGAAACGCCGCTGTCCGACCTTAACGGATCAGGGCGCTTTATCGAGGGAGATAACTGGTTCCTGTTTTACTGGACCTGCTTTGCAAGCATGCTTCTTCTCGCTTCTTGTCTTCTTTGGAACCGTGGCATAGTGCGACCATTTAGCGAGCGTCTCAAGTCATTACGAAAAAAGCAAAGTCCGGCAGTTGTAGCAATTGCAGGTATATCTGTGTTGGGATTTGCCGGCAGTGGTGGATATATCTTCTATAATACTAATATTATGAACACATATAGTACACATGATGATCATAACGAAATGGCCATCAACTATGAGAAAAAATACCGCCAATATGAAAAGTTACCACAGCCTAAAATCATAGATGTCAAAATGGATGTGGATTTATATCCCTGTGTGGGTCGCGTCGAAACAAAAGGGACCTTTACACTAGAAAACAGAACGGACAAGCTGATTGAAACAATACATGTCATTTTCCCGTCAGATGTAAAGATATTATCTGTTAAGCTTGAAAAATCCGACCTATACCGTTTTGATAAAGATTATAGTTACTATATCTTAGAATTACGTACACCAATGGCGGTAGGTGAAAAACGTCAATTGACCTTTGCTACCTTGCTTGAAAACAAGGGTTTTAAACATGCCGGAAATAGTACATCTCTAGTCCGTAATGGTACATTTATACATAATAATAAAATTTCCCCCAGTATTGGTTTTAATCCAGCAGGCATGTTGCAGGGTAGAAATGAAAGGCGTAAACATGGATTACCACCCTTGCCTCGAACAGCAAAACTTGAGGATACCAGCTACTATAATACTAATTTTATCAGCAAAGATTCTGATTTTGTGTCATTTGAAACAACGGTTTCTACCATTTCCGAGCAAATAGCCATTGCCCCCGGTTATCTTGAACATACCTGGGAAAAAAATGGACAGCGTTATTTCCACTATAAAATGGATGCTCCAATCCAGAATTTTTACGCATACCTATCCGCTGACTATAAAATAGTGAAAGAATTCTGGCATGATATCTCTGTTGAAATATACTATCATGCGCCACATACATATAATTTAAAACGTATGATGGAAAGCGTTAAGGACAGTCTTGATTACTTCTCACGAAATTTCAGTCCGTATCAATATAGACAAATGCGTATTATAGAATTTCCTGCATATTCCCGCTTCGCGCAATCATTCCCCAATACTGTTCCATACTCGGAAGACATGGGGTTCATCGCAGATGTTGATGACAGCAAAGATATTGATTTTCCCTATTATGTAACCGCTCATGAAGTTGCTCACCAATGGTGGGGGCATCAGGTTTCGTCCGCGAATGTACAAGGGAGCGCCGTCATTTCTGAGACACTTTCGCAGTATAGTGCCATGATGGTGATGGAACACAAATACGGTAAGGATCGTATACGCAAGTTTCTCAAATATGAACTGGACAGATATCTAAGCGGACGTGCTTCTGAGACAGAAGAGGAAATGCCACTTTATCGCAGCGAAGGCCAATCCTATTTATACTATAATAAAGGTGCATTGGTTATGTATGCATTACGGGATTACCTGGGTGAAGAAACAATCAACCGTGTTTTATCTCGTCTAGTTGAAGAAAGACAATATAGTTCTGCACCTTATGCAACAACTTTAGATTTGCTTCGTATTCTGCGCGAAGAGGCCGGACCAGAACATAACCAACTGATCACCGACCTTTTTGAACGAATTATCCTGTATGACCTGAAAGTAGATAATGTTACAGTTCAGAAACTGAAAAACAACCAGTACAAGGTCACAATTGCCATTGATGCTGACAAATTCAAAGTAGATGGTGTTGGTAATGAAACATCCATAGAAATTAACGATATGATTGATGTTGGTCTATTTTCCGCGCACCCTGATGATCAAGCTTTTGGAGCCAGTGACGTGATCTATATGAGTAAACACAGAATCCTGTCAGATACCAAAACAATCGAAATTATCAGTAACAAACCACCAACCTTTGTAGGCATTGATCCCTATAATAAGCTAATTGACCGGAACTCGGACGATAACCTCAAATTCTCCTCCCAGGGAGATGATCAAGTTAGTTAAATTGCAATAGTTCAGATGAGACCTGACAGTTACCGATTTTGTGTTGGCGGCTGTCAGTTTATGTTTGATTTACAAACTTTTCCTGCCAGATTTGTTTTCCATCAAGTAATGTCTGCATAGGGGTTCTGCCTTTACATCTTTTACCTTGATGAGTGCGTTCATTATTATAGTAGTTTATCCAGTTATCCAAGTCCTCCTGTAATTGTTCGATACTTTCATAAAGATTTTTTCGGAATGTCACGCGATAGAACTCATCGAGAATGGTTCTGTGGAACCTCTCGCAAATACCATTTATTTGTGGAGATTTGACCTTGGTTTTGGTGTGATCAATCTGGTTTACAGCCAGATAGAGCTGATAGTCATGAGTTTCTGCCTTGCCACAATATTCTGTACCCCGATCAGTCAGGGTACGCAGAACAGGCAAGCTATTTTCTTCCATGAAAGGAAGGACTTTGTCATTCAAAAGGTCTGCGGCTGTGATTGGAGTTTTGGTGCTATATAGTTTGGCGTGAGCCACCCCTGAATAAGTATCCACGAAAGTTTGTTGATAAATCCGGCCATTCGCATAGGTCGCTCGGACCAATGGCGCAACCATGCTCATCTTGTCATGGTCCCCACATAGAAGGTGTCCTGTGATCCCAGATAGCCTGGATGATGGGTTTCTATCTCACCGGATGCTTCATCATCCAGTTTTTTCTTTTCAAGGGCCTGTACCTGACTTTCTGTGAGAATTATGCCATTGTCGTTGGCGATTTTTTCTTCCAGAGCCTTCAGCCGATTTTTGAAGTTGGCCAGATCGTGCCTCAGCCATATCGAGCGCACGCCACTGGGGCTGACAAAGATGCCCTGTTTGCGAAGTTCATTACTGACAGCAGTTGACCATGGGCGGGGAATTCAATGGCATAGGCGATAACAGCCTGTTTCTGTTTCCTCATCCACACTTCTTAACATTGGGAACGCGCCTGTTGCGATCAATCAGGGCTTCTACACCGCCTTCTTGGCATCACGATAGCGATAAAAAGTATCACGGCTGACACCCATGATCTTACAGGCTTTGGAGACATTAGAAAGCCCGTCTGCAAGATTTAAAAGTCCGAGCTTGTATTTAACGATTCTGTCATTACTATTTAACATGTGAGTTACCGATTTTGATGTTGTCTAAACACCAACATTCAAAATCGGTAACTCACATGTTTGCAAATGCTTTATGAATGTAACGAATGTCAGATCAGAACTATTCTAAATAAAAGGTAATCCATTGGACCAGGTTTTCATTCTATTCATTCTTTCTCTAGTGATTGGAAGTTTTCTGGCCAATCTGGTTGTCAAATATTTGGAAGCAGAATCTGTCATTGAGGGAAGATCGAAATGCAGGGATTGTGATCAGACACTTGGGGTTATGGATTTGATCCCGTTAGTGAACTGGTTTTATCTCAAAGGAAAATGTCGCTATTGTGAAAGTAGAATTTCCCCCATATACCCTGTTATCGAATGGGGCGTTTTAGGCATATTTTTATGGAGTATATATGTCATTCCGGAAAATTATTTATGGATGTCATGCCTGATAGGGTGGGTTTTATTAACATTAAGTGCCATTGACATTTTTACTTATCGCCTGCCGGATTTTCTGACATTACCGATGATATTCATTGGGTTGATGTTTCACTATATTGCGCGCCCAGATTTAATCTGGACATATGTCATTGGGGCTGCTTTGGGATATCTTTTGTTCTTTTGCATCGCAAAAATCTATAAAACTATAAGAAATATTGATGGTCTGGGATTTGGTGATACCAAATTAATGGCTGTAGCTGGAGCATGGCTTGGATGGCATGCACTACCTGCTGTATTGTTAATTTCTTCAGTATTGGGATTGGTTTTTGCGATAATATGGAAATATCGCCATTCATTGGATTTTGCCACGCTAAAAATCCCGTTTGGGCCTTTTATTTCTGTCGGGATCTGGTTTGTCTGGCTTTATGAATATTCTCACTAATGTCAAATAATTCCATTGATATCATTGTAAAAATCATTTGAATTTAACCTTAAATATCAGACATATGTTTCTGTTGCTGCAAGCTCCAGAAATCATGGTTATCATATTGTCTGCGTTTTCATTATTAAGTTGATTTTACAATTTGATCTGACTTAATCAGATCGAAAATATATAATCCTGACGGATATGTATTTACTAGAACTAACTATTAGTTCAAAAAGGATACGCTCCTTTGAAAATGACAATATTACATCGAATATACAATTTACATTAGGGGTTGTTCTAGATAACTAAGGTGGAGTTATTATTATGGACATGCGCGAGAGTTGTTTAAGTCAATTTAAACA
>WURV02155709.1:0-16523 GCA_011762755.2 Epimenia babai
TTCCTGCATGGACAACCTCCTCCTCAATCTAGCCATCAAGTGGTTCGCGTGATACAAACACAAATGTCACTGATACAAACTCCAAAGCCTCCCTGCATGGACAACCTCCTCCTCAATCTAGCCATCAAGTGGTTCGCGACTTCGCGTGATACAAACACAAATGTCAATTCTGCACTCTGTTCATGCTACTATCGAAGCTGAACAAAACTAAGATTCGACGAACAAACTTGAATTGTGAAAATCGATGTTATTATATAACAACGCTGTACTCTCAACTGTAGCGTTCCATACTAACAACAATGGTACTTGGAGATGCCCGATGGTTCATTATGTACCCACATTAGGTTTATTATAAATAATCAGTCGGGCAGGGGAAAACCAATTATAAACCTGATGATGCAGCTTATAATATGTGAATGTATGTATTAACAGCTACCGTCAACAATGAAAGGTAGTTGAATAGTAAAAGTGCAGGTATAAGGGATAAATAACAGAATGAATGGAGTCATGAACGAAGAAACAAATGTAAATGAAGGAAATGATAAAAAAATCAAAAAACACTTATACAATATTATAGATATATACATTACACAAATACAGGCTTTACGGACACAGATAGCAATAGATTATGTCCATGCATTTATGCTATTCATCACTTTAACAATAGTTTCGATGTGCAAAACATCATTCGTAAATATTGGTAAGGAATATCTAACCCAATTTGGGATGGCTGTTCCGTCATTATTATGACAGTATATATAAAAGTCATTCTGAAGATCAATAGGAATAAACCAACTTATAGGGACTTGAACCCGTGATATTGGGTACAGCAATAATGTGGTAGAACGCGCTGTTTAAGCAATCATTGATCCTTTTAAAGCTGGACTTAGTATGCTGCGGTGCGACCCTTCAACCCTTCATTACTCGTAGAAGCAGAGATGATTTCACAGATTCAACTCAAGAACCACTACCGTCCTTTGGGCATCCAGGATAATTATTTTGAAGGACTAAATTTGCCGAACATTTTAAAATGACTCAAAAATCACCGAGCGATTCAGACGCATCGGCTTAACTTGAGAAAGGGACGAGGGTGCGGATAACACGACGAATGGATTTGTCTCGTTTACTACGGTGGGGTGGGGGACACCGAGTCAGGACAGACAGTTGATACTGGGGAAGCAGTTAGTCGAGTGGTAGAAACATTGGACTCGTAACCGAAAGGTCGCAGGTTCAAAACCTCTCATCGGTCGACTTTTCTGCAATGATCCTGAGCGAGTCATTTATCCCGATTGCTGGAGTAAACCCGTCTCCAGAATGGGTAGACGCTGCTCGATATTATCCTCGGCGGGGTGATATGCGAGTGTCGAAGGTATTGTATAAGCGCTGAATAGCTACCCAAAAACATTTCACGCCACTGGTTCCAACAGCGAGGGCAGCCAGCGTATGTAGCTTACTCGGGATTACTCGGGATTGCTCGGGATTACTCGGGAGATCGAGAGAGTCTGCGGTAGTTGAAGATTATTTAGAATGAAACGACGAGATAGCGGAAATGAGAAACCCATGGATACCTTCCACGAAGTAGCCAAACACAGCCGCATTGAAAGCCATTACATAACCAGACGGCATGGCCGCCTATTCCCCGACGGTTAACACGCTTTTTTTCAGAAACGCGCCGCATGTTGTATACTGCATAGACTCACTGCATTAGTTTTTCGTAGTTTACATTGTGTTACATATTTACATTTAATTCTTTTAAGTAGTCATCACTGTAAGTATGTGTATATTGTACCAGTTTATTCAAGTGTAAAACCACCACTAGGTCTTGCAGTACTCCCCAAATTGCACATAACATCATTAGTTTATGTTTTAAGCTAGTAACATTGTAAAGTGTCGTCGACATCATCTTGTCATTATTGACCTAGGGTTAATTCAGCACTCTAAATAAAGCTTTATTATTATTATTATTATAGAGCGGTGATTGATCCAGCGTCTCCTGGATTGGGTCCCGACGATCTAACTACTACTACTCCAACTACCGGTTCTTTATTAGTTAAACCCACACTACGCTGCCCACATGAACATATCAGTTGAATGAGTAGAAAAATAGCGAAAACTGGTGAATACCGCATTTTAATGAGCATGGAAATATCATTCGCTCCTTTTTTGCCACATAATAGCCATCACTTTGATCTGCCGAATAAATGGAATATTCTAAATTATTTTGCAATGATAACAGCTTGTGAAATCCTCGAGATATTAAATTTGCGAATCTGCATTATTCATTCCGTAGTGTTTTCAAGGCAGTTCGTACGCCGCGTGTATTTACACACAGCGTAGGCACAAAACCCACCGTAACGTGAATAAATATTGACCTAGTCGTCTGTGCAAAGCGGGGGTCAAACAAGCCGATAACACAGATAAAACGTCACATCTTTAAAGCCCACGACCAAAGCGCATGCATTGCATTATTACGCAGTGTAGCTGACCTAAATGTATGGCGGAATGAAACGACATACACCTATGAATATATCAGTGAAACAAATAGATGAATAAGTTAGTAAATGACATAAGTACAAGGGCAAAAGGAGAGGTCGTACCTCCTTTACTGAGCTTCTTATCAGTCGTTTTCTCTCAAAAAAGAACTGACCTCAATATATCGTGAAATAATGGAACATACACCTATGAATTATAGATAACACATAAATAGGTAAATAAGTCACTCGCTAATCATGGATTAAGTACAAGAGCAAGAAACGAAGAGGTTATACCCCTTTGACCTGAACTCATTATCTGTTAATTTCTGTGACAGCTTTTAATAATAATAACAGCAATAATAATAATAAGATATGGCTATCAAAGACACTTTACAAATTAATGGTTTGCTATGATTAACTAGAAACACAAGGAACATAACTAAAGAAAACAATATAACAATGATAAAGTTGACAAAAGAGTTATCACATTAATGAAAGAGTTATCACATTAATGAAAGAGTTATCACATTAATGAAAGAGTTATCACATTAATGAAAGAGTTATCACATCAATGAAAGGGTTATCACAATAATGAAAGAGTTATCACATTTCTATCAACTAAAGCAATTTTTTCCCGATGAAATTATCCAAATCAAAGACAACAACACTTGTCAAATGGCAAAGTTTAACGATAAAGAATTATTGAAAAAAATATATAAATTATTGGCAATAACCTCACATTGCTGACATCCTAGAACAATATGAATGAAACGAAAAATCTTCGTGTATGGTTTCGGACAAAAAGGTTTCACGAGAACTAATAAAAAACATAGCAAAGAAAGACAAAATAGTTAAAAAATACTTAAATGAAATGAAAAAAGTCCTTATGATGCAATAAAAATACCTTTAACAAATCTTAATTATACCATACCATATCATATTTGCGTTGAATAGCTGCCAAAAATATTTCATGGTAAACTGCACCTGAGAGCCTTGATGGGTTGAGACTTGCGGTCTATAAATGTTGTACTTTACCTTTATACCAACCTAAGAACGATTTCTATTGAATGACAAACCTGTATGATAAACAGTTTTAAAGGAGATTTTTAAAAAATATATATATAACATCGAATGGATAAATAGATAGATAGTATGACAAACAGTGGACAAAAAACGACTGGAATTCTTGAATGAACAAAATGCTTTGGTGAGCAAAAAATAAGACTGGAATGGAAGAGTTATTATACATAGGTTTATTTGTAAACAACCGATTCTATGACAGAGTATCTTCCCGAGCCAAATTCTATGTAAATTTGTGCCTGCAGAAACATCAACTGGGGTCGAGAGATCATTGACTATTCATCTAGTTGAACTCTTGCTGCTATTACTGGCACCTAGAAAAAAATTATGAGCAGACGAAAAAAATGGAAAATACGCGAAATGACAACCTGAAGAGAGCGAGCATATGGATACTGACAGAAATAAGTGCATGTCGAGGTTGCAATGATTACGGCTATTAGGTAACTCATAACTTAAAGGTACGGACTGGAGGGGAGCAGACAGTGGTATTTACTTACCAGTTATACCGGGAAATTAGTTGAGAACTGGTGATGTATGTGGTGATAGCAGAAAAGTATATGTAACAAGAGGCTGGAAGCACCCTTGTGTCTGGGCCACTTTTGAACCTTGACAAAGCGAGTCGGTGGATGACATAACAAACCTATTAGCCTGAGTAATGAAGGAGAATCACCTTACTGATAATCGCCAAGTGTCGACTAATGGTTGATCTTTGCTAGAAATCGTTCCGTAAATCGTTCCATAAATCGTTCCGTAAATCGTACTGTGAATCATTCCATAAATCGTTCCATAAATTGTTCCGTAAATCGTACTGTGAATCATTCCATAAATCGTTCCATAAATCGTTCTGTAAATCGTACTGTGAATCATTCCATAAATCGTTCCATAAATAGTTCCGTAAATCGTACTGTGAATCATTCCATAAATCGTTCCATAAATCGTTCCGTAAATCGTACTGTGAATCATTCCATAAATCGTTCCATAAATAGTTCCGTAAATCGTACTGTGAATCATTCTGTAAATCGTTCCGTAAATCGTTCCGTAAATCGTTCCATAAATCGTTCCGTAAATCGTACTGTGAATCATTCCGTAAATCGTTCCATAAATCGTTCTGTAAATCGTACTGTGAATCATTCTGTAAATCGTACCGTAAATCGTTCCGTAAATCGTTCCGTAAATCGTTCCGTAAATCGTTCCATAAAATCGTTCCAGAAATCGTGATAGTTACATTATTCCCTAGATTCCAATTCTTAAATATTACATTAGCCTAATGCTTGACCAAGGGGATATATTATTTTTTGGGGCATTCGTTAAACAAATATTTAATGGAATATAGAGAGCGTTTGAATATCATCGGTGTGTAGGATACACGAAAAATATAGAAATGTATCGAGATGGTGAACTGTTCAGTTTGTAACAAAGTACAAAAACAAATGTTGATGAAAGGATTAACCAATAGATTTATAGAGGAAGTCTTCCTTGTGCTGTCATAATAACACCTGCTGGCTAAAACTTCGTTAATTAGTCTGACAATGGCAGGAATTTATTGTAAAACGTCAAATTAATGCAAATAACCCATATCTCAGGCATGAACATTAGACCCCACCACTGCCAGTCTCGAGTGTACTTTCTCATCAAAAACATCAAAATGTATTGACTTCTTGAGTGAATTATCTACCTTTGCGCATGGTGAGGGCAGTTAGTGTATTGATTAGATCATTGACCTTGAATGCAGAAGACCCTACATGGACTCCAGCTCTGCCTGGTATATTAGCTGCAGCGCTGTTCAGGTAAAAGTGCCCCACATACCCCCACAAAGTGCCCTCCCCTATAGAGGTTAGGGAAGCCCTTTCACATACCCCCACAAAGTGCCTTTCCCTACATGGGTTAGGGAAGCCCTTAAAGCGTCATAACGCAAGGACTTCTTTTCTGTGATGGGCTGTGCTTCAGATGCTGACTCGATTGTCAATTGCAATTATCTCCCCTCTATTCCGTTATATTGTTGTGAATACTCATCAACCAGCAGATTCAGCATAGTGTCAATGGAGGTAGCCAGTCTGGTTCTTTTAATAGATGGAAAGAAATGTGCAGAAAGAACTTATAGCCATGATGGGAACCCACAACCTCCAGATAACCGGTCTGGTGCTCTACGAATTGAGCTACTGAGCTTCTCCTGTGTATTTAGGTATTGACACTGTTTTTTTAAGAACCACTGATATTTTAAGTCCGTATATCATGCCAGCGATATACACAGATATCTGTAACAAGTCTGATAGACTGTAAATTGATTGGCTGATATTTGCAGTGTTTTCTATATTAACATCAGAGTCGGCATGGTGTTCCTTGATATAAACTTACCTCATATTAGCCAGTATTTAAGAAATGTTGGAACACTCTCATCGCTGCAGTATCTTATGGACATTACGCCTGGAATTAGGATTCATTGTGGTAGCCGTGTGAGTCAGTTCAAATATAAGCCAATAGAAGTGCGGGGATATGAATCATACGCTTTTAGATGTTAGAACATTCCTTATCAGGTGATGTAATGAGTATCTAATAGGGTAAAAACAGCCTCCCTGTGTACAAGTATATATTGACGTGTCGAATTTATGACTTGAACGCAAATTTAATGAATTTATATGAATTTACATCTTGATATAATCAGGCACTCCCCTGCATGCTTTGCGCCAAGAGCTGTTAACCGCCAGTCCATACAACAACATCCTGTAGGGAATTAAATCTGGAGAATGCAACAGTTTTATGTTGATTTTTTCCAGACAATTGTCAGCGCTTAAGTGCCACGCCACTCATCAACTGAAAACCTTCATGCACTATTTGACAGGCGAAGGATAATGGTTGTATGCTTACTGTTTGCATTTATAGGGGTGAGGGGAATGGCTTAGTCAAACAGACAAATGTTGGTATATAGCAGATTAACGGCGATTGTGAAGACAAGATCAAAAGGCGCTAAAGTGCTATGTTATGACGGAAACCCATGGATTACGGCTAGACGAGTAATCTGCTTTTGAAGACCCAACAAACAGCTTGCTCCCCAGCGTAGCGGGGGGGGAGGGGGGGCTGTTGAAAACTATTTATTGATGATAATCGTCCAGACGGAATAATTAATGGGCACTAATAAACCAGGTGTAAGTACATTCTGAATAAGGAATGATGTTTGCTTTGCCACGGGAATACAGGAATACACGGGAAAAACATCTTTTGTGGTTGCCTAAACCCATGACCTGCCAATGACCTGTCTCATGCTCTACCAAATGAAGTACAAGTTGAGTTAGTCAAGTGGTAGGAGCATTGGACTCGTATCCGAAAGGACGGTTCAAAACTGCTCACCATTGATTTCTCTGGGATGATACTCAGAAAGTCATTGATCCCCGATTGCATCTCCAAAATTGATAAATGCTTCTTGATATCATCTTTGAATGGTGGAATACGAGTGTTGAAGGTATTAGATCCGTGCTTAATGGCGCTGCCGTAAACATTCATTGTAAACTGCATCTGAAAGCCATGACTGATACTTGCAGTGTGTACAAGGACAAACCTCCTTCTGCACATTTTGAGGTCTGGGATTACAAGAGGTAAACATTTTATATCAATCTTCTACCTTACGGTTCGTCTGCCGTGTCTCTTCTAACTTAGCTATATCGGTTGAATGGTAAGATATGCAATTATATGAATTTTCATGTTCTTCTATCGTGCATTCCTATTGATATAATCAGCCCCCAGGTGTGATACTGATGCAAGCATCACAGTTCATGAAAAGTGAAAACATGCAAGAACAATATGAAACAATAAATAGCCTGAGTAAAAAACCTCAGCCAAAGATTGTAGCTGAAACCATTTCGGTGTTGATACTCCCAGAAGAAAAAGAAACACTACAATATCCCCTGTACATTCGATAATATTCTCTGAAAGGTTTCATCTTTAGCACGGGCCCGCCATTATCTTTATCAAATTAGTCACTATCGCTAGTATTTAGACATGCAAAACAAGTATGAAAGACTCTTATGGTTCAGTAACTACCTGTGATCTAACAGACAAGAGGTTATATTCAATTCAATTCAAAATGTTTTATTCAATACAATATATACATCACTGATCACATTGTTACTTTTGAACAAGATAGAAAAAGAATTTGTACAGTAAAACACAAGGAGATAATAAGAACATAATAATGATCTTACGGCATATTTCTAGATTGGATGATTTGGTGATTTGGTACCAATTAATGGTTGGATTTATCTGAAATAGCATATGAGAACAGGTGGCTACGGCTTGATGAGTTAATTCTGATGTGGAAAGACCCGGTTCAAAGACGACAGCTGCTGCGCTGCTGGGGCTGTTTGTTTCTAGTGGCGTTTTACCTCTGAACTCCCTCATCATCTTACTGTTCACAATAATCATTTATCAGAAGGAATGGATGACATGGGTACCCTGTCTTCAAGGATAAAGGCAAAAGTAAAGGAGAATATTTATAGTATCAGCTGTGGCTCTTAGATGCAGTTTACAGTGAATGTTCATGGCAGCTACATTCAGTGCACATACAATACATTTGACACTTCCATGATATAAATCATCTATCAGAAGGAATGGATGACATGGGTATCCAGTCTACAAGGATTAGGGCAAAAGTAAAGGAGAATAGTTACAGACTGCCAGTATCAGCTGTAGCTCTTAGATGCAGTTTCCAATGAATGTTCATGGCAGCTACATTCAGTGCATATATAAGACCTTCAACACTTCCATATTACCCATCAAAGATGATATCTATGGTATACCAATTCACACATGGATTAACTCTACCGATAGGGATAAATTACGCAGAAAACTTGACCAGTGAGGAGTTTCAAATCTGCGGTATTTCGGTTAAAAGTCCCGTACTCAGTGCTTTCACCATTCAATGGATGGCTTTCCCATGGAACCGGTGGCATGAATGGAGAGAGTGGTCTATGATTTGCCCACATTAAAGAACCAGTGATGGCATAGACATTGGTTAAAAACATTGATAACTTTCTAGATCAAAACACACCTGCATTAGAAACATCTCTTGTTGAAAATACACACAAAAGTGTCGGCAAAACTGTCTCAAGAGTCCCTAAATCTCAAGTAAAAAAGCACCTCCACATCACATATCATACCTCAGAGTGTCTCTCAAGACCAATCATGCAAGAATTCTTTAGTAACATACAAACAAATAACTTCTACTTTGCCATTCCGTCCCTCGGGTTAGCTGTCGTTAATACTTACGATGTTAATTCTCCGGTGTTCATCAACAGAAGCTAGGAATCCCATCAGTAAACGATAATCTACAAATTCAATCGATAGCAGAAGCACTTTGCTCATCCCAACATCGATTCGCTGTATGAACTGGAGTCCGTTCGAGTCATGAATTGGCTGAATGTCATGCAATAAAGAGTAATAGAATCGTCAAAATCCTTAAACCAAGTCACAATAAATCTCGCTTTATCATGACTAAATGCAGTAATACTGAAGAAGCTATGATACGGAATGAGAGACATGCAGTAGTATTGTCAATGAGAGGGTTACTGAAGCTTGGTTCATCAGTAAGAGTTATCGTTCACTAACTAAATTATTTGAAATTTGAATAATATTTTGATAAATGCACGATATATTTAAAGGAATCTGCAACTGCGAGGGTGGTGCAAAATGAGAGACAGCTTACTTGTGAAAGTAATTCTAAATTTGAATATTTTGATAATCCATAATATATTTAAAGGAAACCGCAACTACGATGGCGGTGGAAAATCAGAGACAGCTGTCTCTACTTATGACACAAAATTCTGTGGGTCATACTACGTAACCGTGATGATAGGGAAGTATAACGGTCATCTGCATGGGTCATTGAATAATGCACATGGCCACATTATATCGTGTCTGGGGAGGTTTTACGATGACATAATGTAGACTGCCTGATGTAAATGTTAGACAATCACGGATGTATAATATATGCAAAAATGAGGTAAATTTATATCCAATAAAGGAACTTATTCAACCTTGACAAATGCACAATGCATTCTACAATAATTTTTTAACTAATTTTTATCTATAATGTTAATTTTTCAATCATGTCTTTTATAGATGGTGGAAATTTTTTTGGGATATACATAGTTCTGGAAATTTGCTATAAAATTTATTTAATTTTTTATAATCAAATACAAAAAGGTAACACCTTATCAATACTTTTGATGAAGAACACCTGTATACTTATGAAAGCACATGTTAATCCTTCCTTTGGTAAATAAAGTGTTACTTATGTCTACTGTTCACTGTGTCTCGTGTTTTTAACTTTTTTTCAGCGATGTAAAATTCAGCTTTAGAGAGAATTTATTTATAAAGCACCGAAAAATGTAAGTTTATTATTTAGTATTATTACTTTATCGTTTCTTGTTTTACGAAATCACGTTTTGAGTTCAAAATTCTTTTATTTTCGTATGTATGTCCACAAAGCTCCCGTTTACCTAAACGACTTGGTGTCATTCTATATACCTAACAGGCAGCTCTGCTTCGGTGACTTTTTCATGACTGCGAGTATTCCATGTTGGCCGGTCACGTCTGCTAAATCTTCTTTTTCCAGCATAGGTCCGACTTTGTGGAATAATTTGCTTCTGGCCATTCGAGATCACTTACATCGCTAACTTCTTTTAACTCACAGCTTAAAACGTTTTTATTTTCCCAGCTTTACTCCTAGTATTGTCTCACTAACTTTATTTAAATTATTGTAAAGCGCATGTGAGAGGGGTTTATTTCTGACTATGCGCTACAGAAATACTTTATTACATTACATACATTACAAATAAGACAACCCATTTCTCGGTGTTTTAATTACGATTGAATTTTCTTAATGAGGATGTTTTGGATCCATATAATTACTAATAATGATTAATTAAATATTAAATTCATATTAATAGATTATAAGTCCGCTTTCTGCCCTTCTAGATTGTTCATTCATGCCAAAGGCTAGTGGAAGAACGGGGAATGGGAGGGGACAAGGACACATAGAACAGAAGCAATGAGCTGTCTGCTTTAGACTGGCTATCCCCATGTCTGCCTGTATATATGTGAGCACATTTGCTTATAGTAGACGCAGCAACAATGTGGAGCTGAAGAAAAGATTGGCTCTGACATGAGGGCGTTTTTTACATTACCAGATCTCCATATGATCACCTCTAATTTCATCAGAGATGTCAGTGCCTAAGTAAAATGTTCAAAACAGCTACATGCGTAGCTAGCTAACAGTTCTCAGGAATTTATCCGTTTGTATGACACTAATGACAAAAACTGACCACTAATGAGACGCATCAATCATCAATATAAAAAGTGAACTTTCTTAAAAAGTACTACATCTACACAAATCGGGTGACTACATTTACTACGTGGAAAATCAATTAACAAACAATAAACATTTTGAGTCGAACTAGGTGCATATTCCACACTATTATTGATGAAAAAAAACTTATGAAAACATGAATGTCATTTCTGTAGCCAGAAGTCATACAGCTCTGAGTCGGTATGGCATAATAATTTGTGTTATTACCCTCGACGTCGCAGCAGCTGATAAAATTTCCGATGTGCCTATGCAAATTTCAATGTCAATAATAAATTGTTTTTAACGGATTTAAATAGTTGCTAGAACATTCCGCAGGTAACTGACAGATAAAAGTGTGATGATTACCCAAGAAATTAATAACATTTCGTCTAGATCTACAGAACCCAAACAAATTAGTCAAGTATTCCCCCCCTCCCTATCCATACCAGACGAAGAATGCTTTTACATTATTTATTATGACGCTTGTATTCTGGCCTGATACGCTTTGGCGAAATTCCCAAGTAAAAAAAAGACACCACGGGGAGTACTACATGAGAAAACATGCTGAGCTATTGGAAATTAGCCAGGCGAGAAGAAGAGTAAATTAGTTCAACGAAGTTGTCATGGAAATGATTTCAAATTGTTACAAAATGAAACTAGCTTGTGCAGCTTCTAAATAGAAAAAACCTTTACCTCTCATCGGACTCGAACCTACAACTTCCATATAACGAGTCTAGTGCTCTACCAACTGAGCCACAGGGGCAAGCTTTCTTCTGTGCATTTTAGCTTTCTCCCGTGCATTTAGCACCTATAGCTCAGTTGGTAGAGCACCAGACCGGTAATCTGGAGGTTGTGGGTTCGAGTCCCATCAGGGGTATAGTTTTTTCCTGTGCATTTCTCTCCAGTCACTTTAATATATTCATTTTCATCATAAAATGGTTCATAAAAATTACCTACGAATTATTTACATATTAGGTAATGTCGGAGCTCCCAAAAGTAAACCCAGACAGACAGCCCTAAAATGTTATTTAAATAATAATTGCTTAAGAATATTTAATGTATCTCACAGTTATGTCTGTGGTATTACCACAACCGGTTACTTTTACTTAAGAAATAATCCCTTTGACGAAGGGAAGAAACTCTGCTCATATTATCAGTACTGTTATGTAATCTAAGGTCAATGGTGTCAAAACGCTGCTTGCTATCTTTGCTGTGCCAACAAATCATCCTTCCAGTGAGTATAGTAGTAACGCAACCTCATAGACTGTCTGTGCAGATAACTGCATAATTTCCAAAACCATACATAATGGATAATCATGTGACCCGTGCTAGTAAAATCCAGTCTAATGGTATACTAATATTGGCGCTATTTTCACCTGTAGACCATATGTGCGTGTTGGTATTAATTACTACATTATTAATTATCTGTGTTGTTACTGTCCCTAGTATTACCATGCAAATAGTAGCACCACCGACAAAACTGATTATACGCCAGACATACACAAACACATATTAGCAGTTTATTAACCCTTAGCACTCTGTTGTCACAGAACTGTACTGCAATAGTAATATGATATACAGACATCAGTGTGGTAAGGGTTAATTGCATTTGCCAAATTTTCTGATTAAGTAACAATAATTACCGTATATACTCGCCTATAAGACGGTTTTTAAAGACAAAATTTCAATCCTTAATGTCTACCCCTCGTGTCATAGGCGGGTCAATAAAAATAAAAAAATTTTGGGCAGTAAAAATATACTGATACATACCTTCAGATTCTAACTATTGTTAATTGTAGCACTCTGTTTGCGCGTGTTTATTGTGACACGTGGAATTGTATTCTTACATTATAAGCCTTGTATTACTACAATAAAAAATAAAATCAACACATTTTGCGTTCGTCACATTTATTAGAATACAACATAGGGTAAGTTTAACTATCCAAATTATAATGGCAGCCAATCGCCGTGAATGATTGAAGAACGGGTAGCACCCTCAAACTCCACCCTCGACTTATAGGCGGGTCAAGAGCAAAACCACGATTTCATCAGCCAAAGTTGGGGGGTCGACTTATAGGCGGATCGACTTACAGGCGAGTATATATGGTAATTCAACAACCAAACAGTAACATCGTCTTAAACATCTCCAGCACCAACCAACTTGGACTGTGTAATCCGCGTCAGAGTTCATGAAATATATCCAAATATCTAATCAATCAAATATTACTAACTCTAACATTCACCATTAATCTATCTTGAAATTAACAAATTTTCAGTGTCTCTTCCGACAAACCATACATAAATCATAAACATTACACCAGACGAAGTATATTTGTATATGAGAGCTTGGGTGAATCATTAATCACAGTTAGCCTATACGCTGTTACCTTTACTTTTGTTTTATACCATATGGCTAACACAGCAACCCACATCTCTATAAATCAAACAGAAATTCATAGTAAACTTGAGTTGTAGGTAAGTAACTAAAGTGGAATTCTACCTGCGACCCTTAGTTGCTTGCTAACTGTGGAGACAAGTTACAAGGGAAAGCAGTGAATACATATTACGGTGGTGGAGAATACAGACAAAGCCCAAAAATGATACCCAAGTTACTAAATCTTTATTGCAGCTATTCAGCGCAATGGCAATGCCTCGAACAATCCCAAATCATTTATAAATGAAGATAACTCTAACGTTCCTTGATATATTAATCATTCAAAGTCATTAGAGAAGATGTGATCATTGAGCAGTTTCAACCTGTAACCTAACAGAGTCTAACATTTTATCCACTTGGTTCTTTACTATATTGTAATATAGTAGCCATAGTAATAAGAAACGAAGGACACGTACAAGATCAACGATGAAAGAGTTGATTGTCTCACCGCGGCAAGTTGCAATGATAGGCTCGATTCTCTTTTCTGAAAAACATTTCGCAATTTCAGATTAGGTTTATCCACCAATATACATATGGAGGATATATATACATATGCAGCTATAGACAGATGAAAACATGCAGACAGTTACCTGATAAATGACCGTTGTTTGCTGTTCAAAATGCCATTTTTTGTTGCATTTTATATATATTTTGTTGCATTTTATATATATTCCATCTGCTTCAGGCAAACAGATGGATAAACGGATACACAGACTGGCGAATATACAGTGGCACAGATAAACACGCATACAGACAGAACATAGACCAATAGGAAAGAAATACGAGAAACAAAAGATGACAAAACAGATTAATTTATTGATGGACATTGAAAGACATATGAGACCCACCATGTCAAAATCAGTCTGAAGTCGCAATTTGCCAATTAAGTGATTTATACATGTCGGGAGAGAGAATGAGAGAAGCTTTCCAATGCTACTAAAATCAAAATAATCCACAAAAAGGTAACAATAATATCGGCACATATATGCATCATAGTGGAGAAACTTAATATTGAGAAAACGGCGACCAAACATTGTCACACAGTTTAAACTGGTATTAATACGATATTTTAAGCATATTTCACACAGAAAAATATATTCTTATGGATGTTTCATGACTGAAGTACCCTAAAATGGAAAAAAAACAAAATTCCATATTTTTCATGTTGTAATGTATTATTGCATTTTACTGATTTGGGGATTTCCCGACTTGAGACTGATTTTGACATGGTGGGTCTCAGAATCGTCCCATGTCCATGACTATGAAGCCTGATACCACAGTACCGATAAGCTCAAGTGTGACTCGAATACGTAGTCAGACAACGTGAGGTCAATACATGTTTACATTTATCCACCCAGCTCATTATTGTCTTCTTTGCTAGTCTTATAATCATATTTTTAGAGTCAATAATAAACCCCAAATGTTCCAATTCCTGCATAGAGGTTAACACTGACTTACTGTAGTTAACGAAAACCCCCACTGAGCGTAGTAAATCCACCATAGTACTAAAATTATTAAATTAACCCTTGTCCTGCGGGTCCCGGAATATACCGGAATCACTAGTACTTACGGTAGTGCGGGTCCCGGAATATACCGGAATCACTAGTACTTACGGTAGTGCGGGTCCTGGAATATCCCGGAATCACTAGTACTTACGATAGTGCAGCTCCCGGAATATACCGGAATTACTAGTACTTACGGTAGTGCGAGTCCCGGAATATACCGGAATCACTAGTACTTACGGTAGTGTGGGTCCCGGTATATTCCGGTTTTAGCAATTTTGATTTTCTGACAATTCGTATTTTATCCAATGAAATACGTTGATTATATTTCTGCTGACTTGATTGATTCCTCCCACGTATTTTCCCGGTGTTTGCCGGTGAAAAATGACGTAATACGTAAAAATAAAGGAGAATTTCCAAAAGTGACTGATAAGTTCGGCCGGTTGTATTTCCCACGATGGCGGATGCTGGTGGCGAGGGTTGTAGTTCTGCCTAACAAACCGCGTGATTTTTGATGAAATATTTGGTGGCGACGATTCAGATGCGGACTTTTATGGTTTCGATATTTTCGCAGGTGGTGGAAGGTTACCCAAGTATTGCAGTACTCCCCAAATTTTACATAACTTCAAAGTGTCGTCGACATCATCTTGTCATTATTGACCAAGGGATAACAATAACAGGGGGCACTCTAAATAAACCTTTATTATTACAGTGAAACCTGTATCAAGCGACTGTCCGCGGGACCGGCGTAAAACGGTCGTTTAAGACGAGTGGTCGCTGTATACGAGTGGTCATTAGAGCAGGTTTCACTGTATTATTAACTACGTGAGCAGGTAAATACAGTAGATTGGTCTATGTATGACAATTATTTCATTGTAATAAATTCAGTAACGGACTGTAATGCTGTAATTGATCGAATTTTTGTCTTTCTTAAAGGGTCATACATGACTAATTTGTTATACATATGTATAAATTAAAAACATCCACACCAGGTGTTACAGTTAATTTGCTAAGCTTTAATTTGATACATAAATCATCAAAATCCGTTCATAAATAAAATTTTAGTGGCGTTTCTACCAATTATCACCATATAACGGTAATTAGGCAAAAATAATCCAGCACAGAGACAATTGATACAGCAGGACGAGGGTTAATACATTCTTCGTATGATTTAGCAATGAGGCAAGAATCATCCAGCCGAGCTGTAGTAGTTAAACATAAACTGGTTTTAGCAACTTGGTAAACAAAAAAGGGGGCAGAGCACAGGCCTTTAGACGAGGTAATAAATTGATACAATTTGCCATTCCATGTAAAACGTAAAAATCGCCAGAATTCCTTGGAAATTGGCGCAGAAAAATAGGCATTCTTTAACTCTATTGACACCACAAAACAATTTGTCCCTATAAGTAGCAATACCAACTCTATCGTGGTCATTTTAAAATGATGATACGCTACATATTCATTCAATTTACATAAATTCAATATTATCCCGTTTCCACCATCTTTTTTGGCAGTCAAAAATACATTGGATATGAACTCTAGTTGTGAATGACAAGTTTCTTCTATAATTTCTTTCTTGAGATAGTCGTCTATTTGCAGGGGAAGCAGTTAGTTGAATGGTAGGAACACCGGACTCGTAACCGAAAGGTCGCGGGTTCGAAACTTCCCACTAGTTGACTTTTCTGCGGTGATCC
>WURV02155720.1:3402-16522 GCA_011762755.2 Epimenia babai
CATACTATAATCGATGCTAATTAGTCCTCAAACCTTATTTAGTCAGTTCTCAAATCACCAAGCTCAATTGAAAGTTAGGTGCCAGTAAGAAATGCTTGGAATTATATATGCCCCAATGTTAAAGGGCACGAAATTCATTAGTTTGCCAGAGAATGCTCTCATGACTTCTATTATGGGCTCTTATATTTTGTTTGATTTAAAATTTGGAACTGATGGAACATGAGGGAACAGATATTGTTGTAACTTATGCATGTAGATCATCACATTTTAGGCTATTGTTAGAATGGACTATGCTCTACAACTTTATGAGCTTCGTTATTTTGTGAACTGAAGTTCTCAAATAAAAAGTAAGTTTGAATGTGAATAAAAAATTTAATATTTCTTGTAATTTAATTTTTTCTATAATTTTCCAATATTATCAGCTCCTTACCAACATTATGTAATCATTTTGTATGTAAGTAGGCTGCTATTACACAGTTGGCCTTTATGAAACCAGCCTAGACTGAATATTACGATGTGGTTGGAATATTTTGCCTCGATGGAAAATCATCAAAGTGAAAACAACCAACTGTGACAGACAGTGTTGTCTATTGTCCATTTATGCCACTGGTTCACAACGCTAACAGACAATATACCCGTTCGCCTTAAGGTGGACATCAATCTTTTTTGATTGTGGGAATGTTATTTTGAAACAATTTCAATCCGCAAAATGTGCTCTTAACATCAATTTAATGTACACCATTCATAAACAATTTAACATGGATGATCACTTAGTGCCATAGCACAATATATATATCCACTCCTGATCTGATAAATACAATGTATCAGTTTGAACAAGAATTACCTCACTGTATTACAGAATCTGATAAAATGCACAGATATAATAGGCGTATGTATCTATGAATATTCTAATTATAAAATACCACCTCTTAGCTGATATTTCTTATAATGTTCATATACATATTGTGGAAAAAATATGAAAATGTTCTTAACTATTTCTAATGAAAAATATTGAATAAGGTGTTGAATTCTTTACATAGTTGTGTACTAGAACTTGAACAATGTATTTTTGTTGAGAATAATGACGTTTACAATGCAGTAGTTCACTTAAAATTAAGTCCCAGGAGAAGATGGCATAATGGCCGAACATCTACGTCATTCTCACTATATTGTATATGAGATATTAGCCATGCTATTCACATCATGTTTTACCCATGGCCATAGACCCGATGACATGAATGCCTTAGTTATTGTGCCTATTCCAAAAGGTAAAAAATATGAACTTAAGTCACAAAAGTATTTATCGACCAGTGGCACTAGCAAATGTAGTATCAAAAATTTTTGAACTTATAATATAATATTGAATCGGATAGAAGTATATATATGTACAAGTGATAACCCCTTATGGCTTTTAAGAATTCTCATTCAACAGACCAGTGTATCTTTGTGATGAAAGAAATGATTAATTATTATAGGAAAAATGGAAGTATTGTGTATATTTCCTTTCTGGATGCATCCAAGGCTTTTGATCCAGTCAATCATTGGAAATTCTTTGATATTTTACCAGAGAAACATGTGCCTGTGTATATTTAGATAATTATGTACTGGTATAAGATACAGATATTTTGTATTAGGTGCAATGGTGCAATGTCTGAGTACTTTGAGGTTAATAACGGCGTCAAACAAGAAAGGGTTCTTTGCCCACAATTTTTTGCTCTATATGTGAATGAACTTTGTCAATTTCTGTCAAAAGAGATGGCTGTACCTATTGCGTTGTTTTGTTCAACCATTTGTTTTACACTGATGATATAGTATTATTGTCTCCGAGTATGTTTGGTCTTCAGAAGCTCTTGAATATTTGTGACAAATATGCGGATACTCATAATATCAAATTTAATGCAGATAAGTCAAAAGTTATATTTGTAAAATCATTGAATAAAAATATTCATCATATATTACCGTGACATATTTCTCGGTGGGCAGCTACTTCAGTGTATGTGAATACATACCACATCTCTGGTATGGTAATTAGTGATGGCATGAGTGACGATGAGGATATTAAAAAAAGACTTGCGATCTTTATTAATACGTGCTAACATAATTGTGAAAAGTTGGGTCATTGCTCGATTACAGTGAAACGGAAACTATTCCCAAGGGTTCGTACCTTTGGGGCATTTATCGCAAGTATGTTTATGAATTGCGTATTGCATATAATAAATCTTTGCAAATGTTTTTTATTACGCTTTATTAAATTACCGAAAATGTGTAGTGTGAGCCAAAAAGTTCATGGAGCTCAACGTACCTGCATTTGATGTTTTGATCAGAAAATACTGTTACAGTTTTCGAGAATGATTACATCGGTTCGCAAACGCGATCTACGACCATGTTGACAGATTTAAGACACATGTCGGTGTTAACGAAAAAATGGAATGTTTTTTAATATAGTGCTTCATAATTCATGATATGCTTTATATAACAGTGCATAATTTTTTACTTTTCCATATATATACAATTCTCCCAAAGAAAGGGTTTATTACATCATCGCGATTCTGCACTTTTAGGAAATAAACAATATCTAGTAGAATAATCAAGATGGAATTTTCACAAGACTTTTGAACCCGTTTAAATCAGGGAATCTGCACATTTAAACAAACCGGTGTTTGACTGCACATTTTATGAATTTAGAAGATGTGCTCTAATATACGACTACATAGTTTCGTTCACTTAGAAAAACCATATATATTATAAATCAGGATGTTTTAGCATCATATATGTCTCATAAATGTAGCTCATCCACATGTCCATGGGAATAGACTATGACCTTCATCTTCCCTGCTTTACTGGTTCCATATTGATTGCAACTCTTGCAAATTCTGTAAGTTCAATCTGTTTATTTATGTGAATATTAGTGGGGAGAATGTCCGACGTAAATCTTCACATATGTGGTGGTAAGTGATATGCTGCAACAGTTACAATGTACAAATGTATAGGATTTACTCTTAGTGAATAAAATGTTAATATAATTATTCCAGGTATCATTCTATCCATCAAACTGTCCGCGGCCTTGAAGATTTAAATATGGATCGTCAGAATATCTTCGAGTTTCTCAATGGTGACGCAAGAGACGATAGTAAAATGTGCAACGAGACTTCTACAACAATTTCCGCTTCACGTCCAGACAAATTTCCAAGTACCGATCTATCCAAATTCAAGCTACTTGTGCCACATTGCTTGAGAAAAGGAACATTGTCACCAGTCCCAACAACAAAGGATCAGATAACTGAAGTGGAAAATGACAAGCGAACGGGGTACAGTACTGACGCTTATTCTGAAGATCAGATGGATGACTGGAATATTATTACGAATACAGCTCAAGTGGGAAAAGAAAATTCAATAATGCACGATAAAGACCAATCTTTTGATCAAAATGGGGAATTAAGTATTTTTGAGAGGGGTTTAAAGAAAAAGGAAAATTCAAACCAATCATGTGATATAACATATTTTCTTGACAATAAAAAAGTCAAGAATGTTGATAAAAGAGAAGGTGCTAATCCAGAGATTCGGTTAATTACTGTAGATGATAACGGTTCAGATGAAGAAAATACTCTAAACAATATGGAAAAGCGTAAAATTCTTCGCAGTGTTTACAGAATGATGCCATTTATCCATGTTGGTAAGCAGAAATTAGATGCAAGCGCGGAGAAAACAAAATCCCTACACAGTGCGGAAAGAACGGTAGTATGTGATAATCCAGGGAAAATCAAGACCAAAACCCCAGTCGCAAAACGAAAATCATCATTTAGTGAAAATAAAACAAGATTAAAATCTAGAACACTGTCTAATGATGAGCAAACAAGTTCTCTGAAAATACACGAGACGAGGAATCAAACTAAATCTAGGGCAAAATCCGAATCATGCTTGAATGGAGAGGTTTTAGAGGATAATAGGAGTAACTTGTTATCTTGTGATGATTCATTCGACAAATGCATGAATGAAGTGGAATCGCTATCCATTTTGGAAGAAAAGGAGCTCATCATAGCTGCCGATGACAATAAAACCTTCAGTACATCTGACTGCATGCCAATTTCTGTAGAAAGAACTGTAGAGGACATTGATAAAAAATCAAGCTGTATACCAACTCGTTCTCCTGTACTGCCTGTCTCAATTATAGATAAGTCACGGTCATTATTCAGTGTTATTGAAACTATGACGACATCGAATCTTGAAAAAACAATGGCGAGAACAGTTGATGGTAAAGTTGATGAAAATTTTAGTGACAGTAAGGTACCATTAAATGCGTATACTGCGGATAAACCACAGCCTGAACTGTTCATGCCAATCACAAAGTCTTTAATAAATGAAGGTAGTACAAGATCTGTATTTGATGCGATTAAAGCAATGTATTCTAGTGTTGTTGATAAAATAAAAGAAAAATTGAATGACGGGGAACATTTACTTCAGTCAGATCATGAAATTAACACATTGGCATCAGAGCCGAATGTTGGAGAAGTTGGGGACATGATTAGTATTCATGAAAAAAGTTCACGATTTGTGGACGGTAATACTGTATCTGAATTGCGCCAGTTGCAGCCTACAACCTTTGACAATGTTACAGGTGGAGGTTCCTCGGTGAATGATATGAATGTTTCAGGGGATGATCCCCAGTCAGTATTTCATGCAATTAGAATGATGTCTTCAACAATTATAGAAGCTTCACAGGCCAATTTAGATGACAGTCAAACCGAATCGAGTTGCAGCCCCGATCATAATGATACGAACTGTCATACAATACTGAATAATGCCGTTGGTAATAAAAATAAAATTGAATATGTTGATGATTTGGCAGGGGATATTGGATCCAGAGAAAATAAGAAAAATGTGCATTTAGACAAGGATGTCAATACACTATTGTCGAATGACATAGCAAGCCTAATGTCAGGACACCAGACAGAAACTTCGTTTACTGAGCAGTCCCCCGAAGCTGGGAGTGGGACAGTTTTACCGAATACTGCCGTCTTAATGAACAATACCACACCGGTTTTTGCTGAAATAATCCCACCTGCTCCACAGAGTGAAATAGCTGCAAAGATCGTGGAAACGAAAACCATAGATACAGATCTCGATATCATCAGAGAATCAGACAGAAGAATGGATATAGCATCGACTACAACTGAAAGTTTGTCTTGTCAGTCTTCTGGAGATAATACAGAAGTCCGTCTTAATGACGTTACAGATATCCGTGTGCATAGTGATGACACTATATCATTGGACAATGAGATAAATGTAGAGTCTTATTCCACATCAGTAGTTACACCAAGTCGTGACTTGACTGATGAAGATTCTGGGATGAGAACTGAGGTTTATGGCAATGTTTCTCAAGTATACAGCATTGAGAAAGCAGCGAGTGAGAAGGTATATAAAGTGGGGGAATTAACCCAAGAATTTAGGGAAAAACAACCGATGATATCAAGTGATGATGATACTTCAAATGATAAAACACAGACTGAATTCTCTGTTGATTTAACGAAGCCTTTATATATTCAAGATGAACCTGTCGCTGAATATGATGATAGCACTAAAAATATTGATTATTTTACAGATGGCAATGATGACCCAACGTTGTTTAATAATAAGAAAAGACAACCTGAATCTAGATCAGCGACTCAGAAAGCCTTGCCTGAGAGTAGTGGTGATGTCATAAAAATACCATTCATCAAAAATCAACTTACAGCTCAAAGTGATGAGGATATCACTACTGAGGTTTTTGAAAACAAATTAGTTATTGATACAAATGATACAAATAAGCTTGTGTCAAGTGCCAGTCTGCTCTGTACAGATGACAATCCACCCTGTGCAGATGAAAGCGAAACCCAAAGAATGCATGCTTTAGAATCATTTGCTTGTGTGGATCTTCTCAATAGTTTCAAAACTAACTCTGTTATTTCTGAAAAGTTGCCCGTTATCTCCAGTCCTGATGAAATTAAATCTCTTGATAGAGGACATACATGGGTGGTGAGCAATGAAGATATGGAGGAACATATCCCAAAGAAGGATAGTTTGGTTACCATTTTGGATGGCATAGTTGCTAATTTGTTCGCAGATGACCCACTTCCAGAAGAGAAATATTTCCATGACTCTACCAAAAATGACAATGCATTTCCTTCTCTTCACAAAAGCATTTCTCATGCTAATGATAATTCTGGTATTTCCAACTCTGTCGATAATTTTGAAGAATTTATTTCTAATGTAGACGACGTGAAAAATTTTAATGAATTGGTTCTTGATATTGATAAAGATATTGATAGTGAAATGAACAAAGACGAGGTTCCTCAGGGTAATAAGTCAGTATTGAATGGTGACAGTTTACAGCAGTTAATTATTGATAAGACATTTGATATAGACAATGACGCTGACGCACATGAACAAGTCCATGGAGACTCTCAGCAACAAAGTAAAGAAAGGTCCGTTAATGCCACAGCCAAGGTAAAAGTTGTAGATATCACCCGTTATTTAAATAAATGTGTGCATGAACCATTTGAGCATAAGGAGTGTGGCCATAATGGGCTGCATTGTCTAAACCCTGTTGTAGTTATAAATGAATCTGTTGAAAATGAGAGAGATCTTGAGAGGGTTGTTTTAAGAAATTGTTGTGGTAAACAAAATGATCAAAATGGCCGTGACACTGCTTCACATATTGACATCTGTGCCAATGAAAAAAGAATGATGGTGGAACCGATGGCTGAAAATCAATTTGTTGAACAACGAACCAATATATTTGAAAAATTAACATGCAAACGTGATGACCATTTCAGAGAGAATGATTCAAATTCAAATTTGATTCCGGATTCAAGTTTTTCTAAACCACGCCTGAAGATGGAATTTGATAAAGTCAAACTTTCAGCAATATTCAATAAACCTATGAAAATTCCGGAGAAAACAAAATCATCTTCCCTGAGTCGTATTATATCAAAAATGAGGGTACATTTGGGAGAGGATGAGTCTTGCATCCATGATGACCCTTGTTCAAACAATTATGATTCATCAGATAATTCAACAGATACATCGGAAGATGAAGACGATGAAGACGACGACGACGATGATGATGATGACGATGATGATGATGATGATGACGGAGATAGTGCTGCTGTTGATGACGATGCTGAAACTAATAGTGTCTTATCGAGGAATGCAGAAGATGTTTGTAAAGCTGAAATAACTCCATCAAGTCATCTTAAACTAAATTTCCATGTTTATGAATCTGTTGGAAGCAAAGATCCTGTTAGTGCGGCCAGCGGACCAGCGTCAAAACACGGGAGAGACATTTCACAACAGGAATCGTCTCTGTCTGACTATCATGGTATGAGTGCGATGACAAACTCAACATGTAACGAACAACACACTGACAACGTTAATTCTCTACATTCAATCAAAAAATGTGTTGTGAAAATTAAAAAGCTTGAAGATGATTTTGTTTACAGTGCGGGGCGTAATATAAGCTATGAACCAAGTCATTCGCTCAACAGCAGTAATCATTCTGAACATTTCCTAACTCACTGCGCTATAGCAGATGTTTCCCACACATTAAACATTATAGTTGACAAAGTAGTTTTGATTGTAGATAAAATAATGCCCAGAAATTGTGAGATTTCAGAAGATTTCATCGCAGTTGGTGGCCATTTGGAAAAGGGAGTTTGTAGTAAGGAGGGAGTAAATGGTGATAGTGTAGTACGTGTGAACGATGAGGTTGATCAAAAGTACAGAGTGACGAGTCAGTGTCATGAATCTGAAAAGGAATATGAGCCATTGGAACATCGCGAAACTGATATTTTGGCATGTAAATATGACATTGAGGCTACTGAATTGTTGTCAGATATCATAAATAGGGTAGAGAAGCTAATGTATATGAATGAAGATGATGCCGCATCAAGCCTAGAAACACGTACTGAACACAGTGTTACAGCAGAGATTGATGCAGCATTGACACCAGAATTACATACTTTACACAGTGTTACTGCGGACAATGTTGGTGTTGATGTCTCTGCCCACACGAGCGGGTCTGCGTTAGTTATGCCGGTGAAGCATTCGTCGATATTCTCAGTCTTTGAGCTTCCAGCATCCACGCCAGGTTCAGCCTTTGCGAGTTGCGACTTGGACGAATATCTCGATGAGGATGATAATTTGACAGTTTCTAAAAACAACAAAGTCAATCCAGAATTACAAGAGAATTTAGCTGATAAGACGAAAAGTCGAGGCGTATTGCCTTTATTTGATGATATCGATGGCATAGCATTTGCGTCATTCGATTCAGAGCACGCGTTGAAAGCTCACATTAAGATTGAGGCAAATCGCACTTTATTGTCTAACTATGACGTGAAACAGTTTTGCAGAATGACAGAACGATCGTCTCTCGAGCCATCCCAGAAAGCTGGCGAGATCTCAACAGAGAAAGCATTTTCTTGTTATACCACTTTATTAAATAAGAAAATTGGGAAAATATCCGTCAAAAATGAACCATCAATGGTTACACAAACTGTGAAATGTCCAAATAATATTTCAAGTAAGACTTCTGATGCGACTAAAATTGAGGGATGGGGAAAAAATAATTCGAATGTTGATTGTAAGAAACTCGCCAATCAACGACTGCATTGGAAAACAGAAGAGCGTCTGCTTCGAACAAACAGATCGGATGAATTAAGTAGTTTGGGCATACATCTAAAGCGCAAGCGACGAAAAAATCCAACATATACTCGTAGAAAAAGCAGCCGACCTATTTCAGCAGATAGGAAACCGGAGAGAATAGCCAATTTTAGATATTCCACATCGAGGAAGAACGATTTTCGCGACACTCATGGAGAAGTTGGTCACATGCGTTTAAACACGGAAAAGACGGTGCCGCCAACCATTGTGAAAGTCCAGAATCAGGCTACCCGTCACACGCCGATTGAGATGCCTGTCATCACGGAGCGACGAGCCGAATGGGCCCTCGTTCCCCTCGTTACACGGTTGAAGGACGAAGACATCCCTCGACTCAAAATTAAACTTCATCCTGCTTTTCCCAATTCAGGTTATGTGATATCCATATTATGTTATAGCTAGAAGTAATCGCTCATGCATACAGAATTTGTAATTGTATATATATATATATATATATATATGTTCAAATTTCCTGAAATAAACCAGGAAATATGCACATTTCCTGGGAATTTGGAAAAAATTCTTGCGCATTTCCTGCAATGTATTTAACATCACGAGCTACTGGAACATCCTACCTATCCAGTACAATGATCTGTATTGATCTTTCTGATCATATCGAGCATTTCTAGTTTGTACGTACAAAAAAGGTTACCTGAGGCCCCTTGGTTTTTGGGCATTTTAGCAGAAAGGAATATAATGACAGCGCAACAAATTCTCATTTGCCAGATATCTATTAGATTGGCGATGTTTAAGTGAGGTTTATTAAATAGGCGCCAATCAAATAAATGATATAAATAGAGAAGTCAATATTCATTTCTTCATGTTTACAATTGCAAACTAAAGCATTATCCTAATATAATATTCTCAATATTGTTTTTCGTAAGTCATTTTAAATTCATTAGGGCTGCGTGGGCTTGCTAGTCTTTAATAACAACAGGTGACAGATAGCTTACAGGCACGAATAATTTGCTATTGTACCAGATGATGATGCAGTTTATCTCCGCTGTCAAGATGTTTTCCACTGAATGAGGCATTGTTTATCTATTGAAATCCATTTATATTCCCGAGACATACATTTTCTAATTATTCCAACGGAATTGATTAGCTTGATTAATATGCTACATAAACAAAGGATGTAATTGTGAATGTTTGTGCCATGGTGTGATTTAGCTCCTGCGAAGAAGTCATCGCAGTCATCGGGGATGGATGACATTTTTACATTAGAAGACGGCGACATGCCGCTTATTTGCCCGAAGGAACACTGTCGACTGGGCTGTGTCTGCAGCAGCCTCAAACAGTCGGGTGTATCGCAAAAACGCAGCCATTGCCACAAGGAAGACTGCATTTTTGGCTGCGTGTGCACGAGACGGGCGGTGGATGATCACACCGCCAAAAATGGTCGCTTCCACATGCGTGATCGATCTGGCAAGACCGTCGATGCTGTCACCCGTAAAGCTATCGCTTTGGGTTTCATGAATGATGAGAAAGAACCCAAACGCAAGCATGATAAGGTATTCAGTGATAGTGTTGTCATTGTTGCTTCATTTCTAAGCTATTGTGCCATTTCTACACATTTCCATTCCATTAATACGTCATACACTGTTGCAAATGCACAAAATTAGGTCTAGCACAAAATCTTTAATATCAGAATAGCCCCCTTTATATCATGATCACACAAAGTCCCTAGGGTGTGATAATAAGCGGGACCCACTGTATAAAATTTCATTGATTTTCGATCTAGGATTAATTCATTAAAAATTTTTGTAGGACATAAATTAAGTTTTGTTATGAACAAAATTCCAGTGTGATTTCTGCAGTTTTTAACATTTGTGCTATATTTTTTGTATATATCCTGTTGTACGATTAGTTTTTTAACGTGTCTCATCATCGTGTTTCATCAGGGAATCGTGCTGAGTGATGGGACAGAGTACACCATCAAGTACAAGCGCGGCAGGAAACGAGAGAACCAGGGATACATCGTTGCACGAGTTAGTGGTGGCTTCATCATTGATTTGTCATTGTTTGGGTCATAATTTGAGTCATTGATTGGGTCATAGAATGGTTACTGATTGGGTCATTGATTGATTGGGTAGGTCATTGTTTGATGGGGTCATCGTTTGATGGGGTCATTGTTTGGGTGATCGCTTGAGTCATTTAATGGGACATTGCCTGATTGAGTCATTGATTGGGTCATTGGTTGGGTCATTGATTGGGTCATTGATTGAGTCAATGATTGGGGTCATTAATTGGGTCATTTATTGAGTCATTTAATGCGTCATTGATTGGGTCATTGATTGAGGCATTTATTGGGTCATTGATTGGGTCATTGATTGGGTAATTAATTGATTTGGTCATTTATTGGGTCATTTATAGTCATATATTGCACCGTTGATCTAGTCATTAACTGGTTCATTGATTGGGTCATTCATTAGGTCATTGTCTGGTTCATTAATTGGCTCATTGATTTTACCCATCAATTTATTCGTCATTTTATGACTCAATCTGGGGGTTAAGTGGTTGATGGTTCCATATTGATTAAAACGGTGCTTCATTCAAGCATTCTGATTCAACTATTATATTGTTGCAATGTTAGAATCCATCGCCAACAAAATCTTTGACTGCCGGCGTTGTTTCAGCGTTGTTCACAAAGACAGAGCGAGTTTGAGCGAGTTACCATATATGGACATTGTCTCAAAACATTTTTTGTACAATCATGTATCTACCATTCGTGTCATTCATTTAATATCATAGATATTTGGATAAGTTAATTCGTGTTTTACTCTACCATAAAGATGTTTGGATCCAGAATCGAGGTGCAGTGCTCCAATGTGTTCAATTTCAGAGCATCCAGCCTGCAACATCAGGCTCCACTGAGCAGGCATCTGTCGCCGATGAATCACTGACGTGTGCACGCTCACTATCATACATACGGTTAGTTTGCTGGGGTCACCTTATACCTCCTAAGCATCGCCCTTCCTTGTTCCTACTACTTGTCTCCTTGTCATACTTTTTGACCACCTGTTGTTTTCTTAATACCTTTTGGCAGTCTCAATCTATTTGCTGCCCACTTTCTATAGCTCTACACACTGTGTCTGTCCTTTGTTCATACACCTTTGTCTTCTTCCCACTCCAGTCCCAGCTTTGATCATGTCCTTTATTGTCTCCTCTGTGATCTTTGTAGTTACAGCATGATTTTGGTCGAGTATTTAATCTGTGTGCCACCTTTGCCCACTCATCACACCCGACGAAGGATACTTGATATATGAAAGCTTGTTTTAATCCTCATATAGTTAGGCAACAAGGTGTTGCCTTTGTATTTTCGTATTTACGACATGGCTAACACGGCAACCCACACCTCTATGCCACATACGGAGCTCGATGTACCACCAACCTGTTTAGGGAGGTTCCGGGTGTGGTCAGGACTCACGATAGCTCCCTGGTCAGCCATCAAATACGCAAGATGTTTCTGTCTATTGCTGTCGACTATAACGTCTGTCAATGAGCCGGCCACTCGGAAACTTATCTGTTCACCAGTGTGTGCATACATATATACAGTTAATATCGTGATAACAAATAAATATCGTGACATCCCTATATAAAACAGTAACCATCCTCACAAATTAATAATTGTATTACTTCAGTAATCACACAAAAATCAAAGGGAGCTAAAAACATTGTCTTTAGTCATGTGTTGAAATGCATCGCAGTCTTCTTTATATATAAAAATAGCCTCCCTTAAAAAAAAAATTCCGCATGACTAATTCGGCTAATTTCTGCGCATAGCTCGCAAATAATATTCACAAAACAATAAACTATAGTGCTAGGAATAACTCAGGAAAATTGTACTAACATCAATGAGGTATTCCACATCCTCTACATCGCCTGGAACATCCGAGAGGGCATTGAATATTTGTGCGGAGTTGTCTAACCTTAACAATTCAGGCTCCTGGAGTAACAAACATCACCAAATGGTAAAAATTGCTGAAGAGAGGTTTTTAAAAAAGTTCAGAGTTATTTTCATGTCAATGCAAGATGCATCGGGCAAGCAGGTTGTATGACGACTAACACAGACAGTGTGGAGAATGTGCTCTGGTAGGTAGTAGATGTAAAGACCCTGCCAATACTTTATTAGACACGATCAGACTCATAGTACTGGACTGAAAGGGAGAACATGGCTATTTAATAGTGAATGTTGGCAATATTAAATGATGAAAGCAATGTGGAACGAAATATATTTGATTACTAAGTACTTATTAACTGATCTGCCAAACACACCTCACAAGAATGTCACAATAAATGACCGGTGCCTGTGATGAAGGAAGGTTGATCTACTACTGATAGACCTATCTATATGTGACTCAACATGCCAAAATGAGTCTTAAGTCGGAATCTAACATTTTTCATATTTTTACTTTATCTAATAGAA
>WURV02155731.1:0-16519 GCA_011762755.2 Epimenia babai
CGACATTGTTGGGGGGGGGGGGGTCGTCCTATTAACAGGATCGTCTAACATTGTGGTGTGTAAGGGTAAAAATTTACCATGATAATGAATAAATACATAATAATATTAAGTATAAGAATTTAAAACCTAGTCTCATGATGCCTTGAAAGAGGAAAAAACTTGTCAGTTGCAAGTGAAAACTACAGAACGTACAAAAAAGTGACATTAATCATGAACATTTCTAATATTCTAAAAACATTATTACCTTTGCTGTCGAGTTCTGTCATGCAGTATTATTAATTCGATGAATATTACATGTATCACGATTTCGAAAAAACATCCTCAACGTCAAAATTTGCGCATAATGTAATAGTGATGCGCGAAATTTGAAGATATTACATCAATATAATACGAAAGGTGAAAGTAACACCCATGTATCGATATAGTCGCTAATATCCTTTAATATCATATCAAATCAATCTATTTTATTCCATAAAAAATATATAAACTATGACTACATCATTATTTTATGTACAAGTATCAAATTATATACAGTAAAATGCAATTGCATAAGAGTATATACAATATGAAGACAAATGTAAAAAAGTAGTATCTAACGTTTTACCATGTATAACTTACAATGTCTGGTTTTTCACGTACATTCCAAAATAAATGCGATTTGATTTCAACACCATTAAAATTATGAATTGCGTACTATTGTGAAATAATATCATTTTTGTAGGCAATCTTTATTACTGTATCACATAAAATTGTTTTGCATGATATTTTTATCGTATATATTGTACTGAAATTTATTTGTATTGTACTGTATATGCATTGCTCATTACCGTTTTTGGTGCTAAGTTGTGTGTGTGTGTGTGTGTGTGTGTGTGTGTGTGCGCGCGCGGGGCGTGGATATTTTCTTTCATTAGTTAGGCCATATCAATATTTTCATTTTGTGTATTTTTATTGATGCACAATGTTTTAGACGGCAATGCTATTAGTGCACTTTAAATCAAATATTTCATTAAAAAATTCATATTGATTGTATGCACTCCTATATATCGATATATGTGTATACATTTTAATATCGCCCATCACTACAAAAACATTTCGCTGCAACGAAGCCTGAAATTCCACTAATTCTTCTATAGGAAAAATAAACGTATGGATCCGCATCAGGTTTTAGCTCATCATCTCCGCTCAATCGTCTTCAGGGTCCCCTCTCCACAACTGACTATACTTTAACCTCGATGAAAATTCTCCTTCCATTGAAAAATAACAATCTCAATCACAGCTCTCATGCTACCTTAAATATCACTGTCCTGAAAAAAACCCAGGCCGGTGGCGAACGCGAGCCGGTGTGTGTTTAGATATCTTTTACGTAAGTACTATAGCAATATGCCCGACAAAAGTAAGAATCGCTATTATTTTAAGCAAATTAAGTGGTAACACCTTTATGGCTCACTGCGGAGATACATATCACAAGCTATATCTCCGCAGTGAGCCATAAAGGTGTTATCACTTAATTTGCTTATATTTGAACTGACTCACACGGCTACCACAATGAGAACTATTATTTTAAGTTCATCTACATTTTTATACACATGTATTTTTGTTTATATATAATCAGTGCTATAATATTAATAATACAAGTGTTGTTGTAGTAAACAAATTGTATTTGTCTTGGATTTTACTTGGGTTGCGGCCAACAGATAGGTAATTATATAAGATTCCGCATTCCCCTTTGTTAATGTGTGAATTCCGATTTGTAATTTGGGCGCAATCCGAGTCCATTGCAACGCTTTGTTATATATGTATATATTAATGTGTTAATTCCGCATAAAAATATACTTAAATTCTAGATTTATTCACCCTCCTTGCACTTTTATTTATTCATTTATTGCAGATAGAGTAAAATTATATTATATAAAATTATATAAAATATATATTATTACATAGGAGGTTGAAAAATTTGAAATTAAAATATAACTTTATGCGGAATGAAATTCTCTTCAACCAATGATATGGTGTTCAGTAATTTCTGAGGCTTTGTCAGAAGACAAAGGTGCGTGATAGAGACTTCTAAATTTCTCACATTATGCACAGCATGTAATTCGTTGGCAATTTTTGCGCTTAAATTATTTTCCATTTGTTGATTTCATTTCAGTCGGACTAATTTCTATTTTTAGATGTACACGCAAGGTCACTGAGTACAAAATGACCAATCAGAGTGGAGATCGGACGTTACACGAAGCGGGTAACTCAACCGCTTTGGTTGTTGCCGACGTAGTTAACAAATTTACTAGTGTTTTCCCACAAAGTGGGAAATACCTTTTGATATGTCGTCTCAGTTAGGAGTTAATTTACGCGTTACACAATGGGGGAGTCAGGGCGGTCGAGCTTACATGGAAGATCGATACGCAGTTCACTTTGAAAGGAACGATGTAGGCACTTTGGTATTTGCGTATTTTGGTATTTTCGATGGCCATGGAGGTGCCGAAGCCGCTAAATTTGCGCGTGATAATTTACTCGCAGAAATTACAAAGTACGACGAATTCTGGAGTGACGATGATGACGACATATGCGAGAGCATTAAAGCGGGATTTCTTGATACACACCACGCGATGTGGAAGGAAATAGGTAATGATTATTAGGTCATATCTAAAGTAGGTCAATACTTTAAAGATCATGCGTACCGTGTAGTTGCATTAGGTCAGTACAGGTATATATGGTCAAAGATATGAAAATTGAGTACAAAATGCTTATTGTTGCATCAGGTGTTATGTTATAGTTGGCCAGATCTCACTAGCATAATACTGGTATACTACTTTATATACCCTTTGCTCGGCAAAAATATTTTGATTCAGTTAACTCATCAATATGTTAACTCCATCATATGTTAATTCAAGTGTACTTAGTTGGTGTGGAAAGGTGAACAAAGGCAATTGTGGATGTCCTATAAGAGTGTATCATAGTATCATAAGGAACTCTAACCCTAAATAGTATAACATATATAACCATCTATAAGTTCTGACAATTTACTCTAAAAAGTTTTATTTCAATTTTTTTGAGTTTTTTATACTGTTCATTGAGAAAAGGCAGATATGCCAATGTATACCACTGCAGTACCTCACAATGTTTATACATCCATGTTTTCAGATAACTGGCCACGCACGCAGTCTGGTTTTCCCAGTACCTCTGGAACTACAGCAAGCATTGTGTTCATAAAGAATGGCAAGATGTACATTGGCCATGTTGGTGATTCTGGAATCGTCCTCGGTCATAGATACAAAGTTGGCAACCAGCATTCAATAGCTGCACTCCAGTTAACTAAGGTGAGGGCTGGTGTATCTAATGTAGATGCGCATACCAGTCTTACACAGATTATGGGGGAAATTTCATATAGAATGTTAAATCATAGTCAGTGTGATTTCACATTTAATTGATCTAATAATAAGAATAATGAGAATAAAGATGAAGTGGCATATTGTCCCTTGGTCATTGTGACAAGATGATGCCGACGACACTTTACAATATTACTGAATCTAGTATATCCAAAAAACATAAATTATGACATAGAACAACAAATGAAGCAGACACAACTGATACGTAAATATTTTGAAGTAAAGAATCCCTAAATAGATACGCTACTACGCACTTATCGTATTTGTAAATAACAGTTGATGAAAAACGACAACACAGTAACAATTCCACAGCTTTTTATTTTTTTTAAATGCTGACTGTCTGTGTGCGGGTACTCGGGTCTCAATTTTTCACCCGGGTAATGCATCTCAAACGGGTACCCGCAGGTACTCGACTCAGCTCTATAAATTATATATATACAGAAATATGGGAAAAATAAGTGATCTAAGTTTCTTTGACCGTATCGAGTGCACTTCTATCAAAAGTCTTTCTCTGAAGTTATATATTTACAGCTCATTAAGTTACAGTGACAGCGTATAGAGTATATGCATGTGTGCTTGCACAGGAATATGCCTATGTTCCCCCTAGTAGTGTAGCTAATTCAGTAATTGTAATAAGGGAACCATGTTAGATCATAGCTTAGAATGAAATTCTCAAATTAAGCCTTCGTTCTACAGTGATAGCATCATGTCTACAGGATCATAAACCAGAGTCGCCCGAAGAACGTGTGCGAATAGAGCGGTGCGGGGGCTCCGTGCAAGCAAAGTCCGGCATCCAGCGTGTTGTATGGAACCGCCCTAAACGGGACCACCAGGGTCCGGTGCGACGTAGTACCCCCATCGACCGTATCCCCTTTCTGGCAGTAGCCCGTTCGCTGGGTATGTTTATGCTTGTTTGTGTTATTGTAACACATAAAATGTGAGCTGATAGTACGGTCAGCCTTGGATATTTAATACAGCTTTTAATAAATTCATGACATCGCTCCCCTATGAACCTTATAGTAACACTTGACATAGGTACCAACAGATGGGATAGCTCCTGAATACAAACCAGAAGGTGAGGGCGAGCTCGAATATCAAGTAATACTACTTGAGATTGCCATTCCGTATTTGGTACTTTATATCAGGAGAGATCTTCATCCATAATAGCTATTAGTGACATTTATTTGTGGCAACACTGGTTGATATGCCATGTGAAAAAAATTGTCCGCGTATGTGACAGCTGCTATCATAAATGATCGTTCGATCTATGGCAAGGTGCGGAAAATATCACTACGGTTAAAACCCATGTTTCCAGGTGACTTATGGAGCTACGACTACACGCACAAACAGTTCGCCGTGTCCCCTGAACCAGACGTATCGGTACGGCCGATCAACGACCGTGAACACAAGATGATAATTCTTGGGTCTGATGGCTTGTGGAACATGGTGTCACCAACGGATGCCTGTCTACTTGTACGTGATGTTGAAAATGAACTTGAGGAACGCATCATTGAGACAGTGAGTTTACATAACTTTCAGTACGCAATGGGCCATGTAAATAATACGCAGAACTGTAAATGTAGGTAACTATAGTACTGCCACCATTCTATTAAACTGATAGTAGTAATTAAATATATTAGATCATGAAATGACAATTATATGAAGGCGTAGTTATAGTTATTAGCCTACCCATTGAACGCAATACTTTTAGGGCCTATTGCGTGTAATTGTGTGTATTTACGTACCGAAGACACTGGATGAGTATAAAGCTGGGGAAAGGGTGGCTGACTGCCATGTCAACATTTTTATATGATTTCAGGACCTTCCACTGACCTACACTGAAAACACAGCCATGAAAGTCGTTTACCGCGCATTGCAGAGGTGGGGTGACAGGCGAATAAAGGCGGATAATGTGACTGCTGTTGTGATCCACATAGAGCCGTATACATTCCACCGAGGCTTAGAACTGTATTGGCGGCGTGACAAGTATAGACGACAGCAGGCGTTTATTGGTGTATCCGAGACACCAGTGGCAGAACCTGAAGAGATCTATAAGATAATTGGTACGAATATAACTTATAAGGATCCATGTTGTGAGCATTCAGACTCTACAACGCCCCCAAAAGTATCCCTTAGACCCCCACTGCGGCCAACAAAGAGTTTGTCTGATTCCCACTTGCTCAAAGAAATTCTGAATGAAGGCAATAATGAAGGTGAAGAGCAGGAGAAAATGCCGCCAGAATTGCTATGCGTGGCCGAGACAGAGGTCGCTGCAAATGGAAGTTCAGAAAGAGGCTGTGATATTTCTGTAGATGATTCTCGTAATGTTGGCACATCATTATCATCTTCGGTTATAGGAGAGTCCAGTCACGAGGGTATATGTACGATAGCTGATGTAGGCAGTTTAACTGAGCTCGTGGATAAAAAGGATAAAGATAGGACGGGAAAGCACATTTTTGTTCTCAATGGAAAGGATGTCAGTTTGATGACGGATCGCGTTAGAAATTTTACACTGTGGGATCGCAGTGAAAACTGGAGTACGATGCGTGATTTTTTGCTCAAACGACCAGTAACTGTATTAAATGACAAGCAGAATCTTAGTCAGTCTAACAAGTGGACACGAACTGGTCACCGTTGGCTTACGTCAAAGCACTTATCACCACAGGGTCAACGTTTAGGTAGGGCGGATATACAGAGGCAGCATGCGAAGGCGAACACAGTGACGGGTCGGGACAAGGTGGAAGCATCGACTAATAGGTGTATTACACAGCAGCTAACTCTTCTGAACCCTTTCTATCGATCGAAACACAAGTCGATGTTTGACAGGGGAGTGAACTGCGGCGATGGAACACGCGTCATCACCGCGAGTACGGTGATGAAACGTAGCATCAGCGCCCCGACTTCACGCGACTTGCAACGAGTTCATAACTGCATACGCTCGTTACAACCCACCGATGTCAGGGCTGTTTTAACAACCACTGATGGCGGGGTGGTGTTTAAGAATTCCACCAATACAAATACAGCACTATCCTGCGCTACCGTCACGCCGAACGCTGAAACATCGGGCGGTAGTCGTGATACATCGACTGATACCTCGGTGTCTGTACCGAGCAGCAACAATGGAATCAGTCGAACGACTATGTTAAAGAAAAACATCGGTGTTGTTCTACGTAGCCGTAACAAGGTGTCGCCAGTTAAATCGGTGTCGAAGCGGCCGAAGCCCGGTCCAAAGCGAGTCGATAAGGAACAAGTGAGTTTTTTGGATGACTGTCACAGCTTGAAGCACAACTTACGGCATACGCCGCGCAGATCTTCTGGCGAGTCAAGGCACTGTGTACCGAACACGCGCATGGTCAAGCGGTTACGATCTGCTCTGAAACGTAAGAGCAGCCAGTCTCCAATACGAACGAGTCATGTGGGTCCGTCGGCTCTGAAACGTTTACGACGATCTTGTGATATTCATTCCAGATAGTACTATATTTTGTGGCAAACAAATTTCCTCATTAAGTAGACCATCAGACCGTTCATATAATCTAGTGGGTCATTGGAAATTTCCTCGATTTTTAAACTGTACCTTTATAAAACTATGCATGTCTGTTGTAAAATAGTATATTTTTAGGTGATGCTCACTAATATGGTTTTAATAGGGGGAATTTTCATGAGAGGCAGCTATTCACACTTTCCTATTGGTCATGAAGAGCATTTTACATACTTCAATGATTCATGAAGTTAATATGAATTCATAAATAATTATATATTGATTTTATAAATATATGAAAGTTGATGTGTGTCGTATATTTTTATCTTGTATTTTTAGAAGTTACTGACATCAATACAAGTAAACTAATGATTGTGTGTGCAATATTCCCAACTATGCAACTTCTCTTGCTCATTTTCAACATCTTTTTATTGGCACTTCATTTTCATTTGTTAAGTTGAAAGAATTTGTATGTGGTCATGATATAAATAATTATTATTAATTTTATTTATTTATTTTTAAACAGGGTTTTTACTGTTATCCTAGTATTCATTACGACTGCATCTGTGTTATGAATTTTCTGGTTGTTTAATGGACTTCATTGAATTAGGATGCGCGACGAAAATGTTCCGTAACAGTAGCGATGCTTGGTTGTGTAACATGCCTGTCAAATTAAAATAGTGTTGAATGTAGTTAAAGGTCAATATGTAATTAATGTATGTGTATATGAATAGATGAGCTGACTATTAGGTGATGTTAGGCATAAACTACACAGCCCTGAAAGAAATTGTTCCAATTTAAAAAATTCTCAACTGAGATAAAAATGCGTCCAGCCTTAGACAAACAGCCTTAAATTCTAATAGGAAAAAATCGTGTTTACGACGATACTATCAGTAGCTGGTAATCCAAACCTTGACAAAAATCAATACTTACGTTTAAGGGCGAGGACAAACTTAAGTCGCTAGGAGGGTTCCTTGCCAAACATTATTCCAGACTATATGCTTGAGGGAGACATTTTAAGGCGAGTTGCATGTAATTTATTCCAAATTTATAGGATTTAGCCAAGAATTCTTGTAATCTATAGTGTAGGTCTACTTAATTTTGATTTGTTAATTTTTGTCATGTGTATTGTTTGGGACATTCCTAACAGTACTGGCATACATTGGACATGCATTGTCGAGGGCTAATATTGGACCTACATAATGGTTAAATTGTTTCATGCACAGGTAATTGCAATGATCATGTTAGATGAGAAAAGTTACATTTTTAAGTATGACATCTAACATTTAAAAGCAAGCATTATAGATGTACTTTGTCATAATAAACTGAACGCATCACAATATGTCTCATTGTCGTATCTTTATTATATTTTATATAGAGAGCTCTTATGCAAGTGTCGAAGTTCATAGTTCTCATGATGAGATACCATCATCATTACTGCCAGCTTCTCTTGATTTCTCCCACATTTAATGGAGCCGTAGAGCTTGAGGGTGACCAGTTGGGTTACAGTATTGATATTTTTTTTGTCGGCGGGCCCTATTTCGCTCTGACAATATCATCTAGTGGTCAATACTCCTGTCTGGCCATGTGATCTGGCTACATGGAGGCCATCATCATATACCGCGAGAGTAAATATTTCAGGAAGTCGGATCATCTTGTCAGCTGTCATCTTCAGTACCTCCATCATTCTGGAATAGTAAGCAGCATAGTGTTGCGACTATAGTCTGAAATGATAGTGACATATTCTACTGGAGATATATTTTGATGTTGGTTGTCACTAATATTCTTTATACCTTTAGCTTTGGCTAGATGAAACCAATATTCTGACATGCAGTGGCAGAGTACATACAATAAGAGTATGCCCATGTGTGGGTTGTTAAATAGGGCATAGAATGGCCCTGGATAAAAATGACAAATTAATGAGCGCATGCTATAATCCCAGGTTAATGATATACAGTACCATGTGCAAGTTAGTTTTTATGTTAATTCACAAACTTTAGGCTCCTTTGGTTCGAGGTCTTCACCATATTGGATGGCTGTGTTGATCTGTAGCAATAAATCGCTGAGTGACTCCTCATCAGTCGGGTCTAGAGGCATAAACTTCACCAAACTGTAATCATCAATCTGAAAGCAGAAATCTCACTGAGTTCGATAAGTGGCTCGCCCAGGGGTCACACACATTCCCGAGGGCAATTCCTGAAATCACTATGTAGTATAGATGCACTCTGTTGCAACATCAGTCACATACAATGACAATCCAGGCATAACTGTGAAGACAAATCTCCGAAGATTAGAACCCACACATTTCAGATTATCAGTCGAGTGCTCTACCAACTTAATGTTACACAATTTTCATCTGTATAACTACTTTCCATCAAATGTAGTGATTTATATAACTTTTGCTTAAGAAAGTAACATGGAAAAAATGTTAAAATACCTTCCTGCTTTCATAATAATCAACATGTATGAATGAGAGTATTTTGTTGACTTCCTGCCATAAAATAAATCATCATAAGTAAGATCTGTAAATTTAGTTGACTCGATAGCAATCATCATCAGTAATCAGAACTAAAGGTACTGACTGTATTTAGTATAGTTGGTCATTAATCAACATTGCCACATCATGTTTTTATAAGTTTTTGCATAATTACTTGCCGAAGGCTATGAGACAGCACCCATCAATACGAAATTGCATTAACTCTTTATTGTGGACCTCTATTATTGCTTAGTATGACATGGTTTTTAAGTTACTGTTGACAGTGTCGAGTGTTCACAGTCTCAAGATTACTTTTACATACCATACTTGCAATCGCTGAATTTAATTTTGCAAATTTCTTGCTGAAATTCGTATCCTCAAATTCATCATTCAGTAGAGATTGCATGTTTGGTTCGAGATACCTGCAAACAAAACACTTGTGTAATAACTTATTGAATAATGTAAGTCATGTAAGTTATAACTAGAATAGTTTAGAGATGTGCCACCACCGGTAAGCATTTTGAAGACCTCATAACTCATGAATTCAAATGGGGAAATGCAGAGTCATCTGTCATCGTGTGAATTTGCACTTGAGACTATGAATCACAAAGAGAGACACTCGAAGGTATGCAAAAATAATGCAATCGCTTCACCAACTTTCTTAACAGTAGCTGATACCAAGACACGTACATATTTTGGCCTTTGACAAAAAGTAAAAATCGGCTGCCTTCTGTAGTTTTGTTTGTGATAAGGTACAAATGTAGTACATGACATTCTTGGTCTCAGTCAGTGACAAAATAAAATGACTTTCTCAATTGAAAAAATATATCTGAATATCCATGCGATGTATATTGGTCACGACTCTTCTCATTTTGCGTGCTACACAAACAGCCAATAACTTCATCCGTTAAGATACAGCGGGGTCTGTTAATCACTCACCACTCATGATCACGATTGAAATACATCACGTGATCTTAGAACTCTGTGTAGATGTCTTTATATAAATTATAAAATGAAGTTTAAAAAATAAGATATCAAAGTACAGGATTACCGTTCGAGTTCCTTCCTTGCTTTGGTACTTAGTAGGTCAATCTTAGACATGACATTCACATGCGTAATCTCAAGGTTAACCATCGTTGACAAGGCAGCAGTAACTCCGGCAACAAACTTGGATGCCTCAATCATGAACTGCGAATCAACCAGAAAAACCCCGCAGACACGGAAGTCCCATTGGTTGAGCTGGTCTACAAGCTGTTTCATTACCGGAATGTGTGTGTATAGCTCGATTTGACCTGAAACATTAGTGAAGCTCAAATAGAGCTGTGGCATTACCAGAATGTATATAGTACAGCTAAATTTAGATGAACCGTACTGAAATATGTATAAAGCTCGATTAGTGCCAGCCCCTTATCTATTGTTGAAAATCTCCATCAATTCTTGTGTACGTTTAACCCGCTCATCTTCTCTTCTGTTTGCAGTTCCTCATACTAAAGCGTGGTTATTTCAGTAACCATGCTTTTTTACACTCTTCAATACACTCCCAGTAGATGGTGGACAATCCACAACTGTTACATTCTTTTTTACATCGCTTTCTCCAAATAAGCAATGAAATACCTGATTGATTATTAGAAAATCTCTTCAATTTTGTACAACAGAAAAATAGGCAATCTGCTGTACTCATACTACGCGACCAAGTTTTCATAAATTGCATTTCGGTTGTACTCATTTTTCATTTGTAATCTACGTCCATTTGCCAACATTTTCTTCCACGTCAATATTTGTTTTAATTTCCTTTCATTGTATTATCTAACACTGATCCCTATAATTCCAATTCTGTACAAGTAATTGACTGTAGATAACTTAAGCCAATGAATACATTAATGATGACATGGTTGTAACTCATGTGAAGTGAGTCTGACAGCTAAGCTTTGAAGTGAAATATGTATAAAGCTCAATTAGAGCTGTTTTACTACCAGAATTTGTGTACAGCTAGATTGTAACAAGAACATTACTGAAATGTGTTCAGTTATATACACAACTCGATGAGAGTGGAACCATGACCAGAATGTATAAATAGCTGGTGAATAATGTGTATAACAGAATGTGTGTATATGTCAACGCAGTGAATCTTGGTGAGGTGCATTAGATTTTCATTCATGATTATTTTATTATTTTTCTTTCTCCAAGAAAATACATATATGAAACATTGAAAAAAATCGAAATTTTCTAGTTGCATGTGGACCTTACACACATTCTCAGACTTTATACACTCGTACGACTGATTAGAGGTCATTGGCACGTTTTATCTCAGAAGATTATTATCTTGTTGAAGAGGGGGGTGGGGGGTTGCTAAGAAGTGTGAACTTTAACGGGGTGGGGGCACCACCCAACCTGATGAAAAGGTTACAATTTAAAATCTAGATAAAGTTTATAGAGTACAAATAACGCAATAGGTAAATTCAACACCTGAGTTACTAAACATAGTTGATTATAACATGACTTAGCTACTGAACGATAGTAAATTATAATACATTATAACCATTAGGTTATATAACACATTACATACAATAAACGTCAATAGATTATGTTATAGAAAAGAAAAAATCTAATCTGGTCAGGGTTACAGATAACAGTCTATTATGGATTTTTTTTTGTTTCTGTTCAAAGATCTCTAAGATTTGTGTCTATTTCATTCCATGATTTAATTCCACTGAGCGAAATGCAACATTTTCTGCATAATTTTGGCAAATTTTAGTCTAAAGTTTATGTCTAAATCATAAACAGTTCTAAAATTATGATCATGGTTATTAATATTTCTGACAAAATAATTTTGAATATTCACTGGCAACAATCTGATAATGAGTTTGAATTTAATGATTACCCTCTAGTATCCATGCTCAATCATGTATACTCCTGTATAACAAGGCATAATGACCTGGGCAGTCGAATATGATGTAGTCATCATCAATATCATCAATCTGTTCATACAACCAGTCAAAGTTCTGTGTCAGGTACCTGCACATATAAACACCATTTCTTGAGATCTAATTAATATCCAAATTAATATAAGGGGGAAAATCCTCTGTGGAGTGTTACACTGCATGGTGTAGAGAAAAAACACGAATGGGTTAACATTTTAAAAGATAAACATAGATGAGTAACAACACAAATATCCTCCGAATGTCTGTAAGTGTACACCTACTCGAGGCAGAAGATGAGGCCACCATTTGGGCCAAAACACATTTCTTCATCTTCCATCACATCCTCCAGGCTGATCAGTTCACGCACGTCTGTCATATGTAAACAACAGAAGTCAGTTCATGCACATGTGTCAGACCTGAACAATAACAGTCAGTTCACGCGCATCCGTCAGACGCGTATATAATGGAGACAGTTCATCTGTCTGAGGTGTAAACAGGAGACAGTTTACATATATCTGCCTGACACATAAGCATGGGTCAGTTAATGCGTATCTATCTGACACATAAACAACATGGGTCAGTTAGGGTGCATCTATCAAATACATAAACAACACGGGTCGGATCTCGTGCATTTCTCTTAGTTACTTCAAGATTCACAATCGTTACCCCATCTACATTACATTTAGTGGCAGAAGTAACATTTCAGATGTGCATAAACACCCATCAATAGCAGTAGACTGTAGGGCCCGTGGATACTGAAGTCACACAGATAATTAAAATAAATCTCACATGATATTTTACATGGCACCAGTAATTCTATGAATTTTTACAATAACTATCTAGGCTACCATTACACATGACACAGTAGACACCAATGCCAGATTGATGATTAATCTACAATGTACCAAGCCGCTATGGTAGTTCCTGCTCACCTGCTAATACAGGATAATCAAATTTCTCAGCAGCTGGATCCAGGTTTACAACGTGTACAGTTTGGTGTAGAACCTCGCAATGTGTCACCATGTTGCTGCAGTACGTCGACTGGTAAAAGGAACAACTAGTTAAATTGGTGTAGCATAATTACCAGCAATGTATCGATATGGTCAGCACAATCATGTCATCACATAATGTGACAATTCTCTAACATTGTATGTGGCTATGCGTTTTATGGGTGTGAATTGAAGAGTAAAAGTCAAGTGTGACATCTATACACTCCACTTTGATTCTCCATGGAATGTAGTTCTGTACTAGCCTAAAAAACGTGAGGTTTTGGTGCTACTTTATAATTCAGTGTCAGTCACACGTACATTATTGCCCTGTTACATCCGTAAGATATTTTCATAACCCATTACACGACAAATCTTTCTCAATAATTAAGCACGAGAATATTGCTCATTTCCTATTGTGGACAGCATGGGAAAAATCCTTGGTTCGTGCTGGTTCATACAAGGGTACCCAATACCGGGATCTCGGCTAAAATTCACGATCTCAAAATCCTGGGATTGTGCCTCAAGATCGCGATCACAATCTCAAATACAAAATATATGGGAAATCTTTATATTCCTTGAGAATAAGTTTTTTAGCGATTATACTTTACTCTGCAGTCTGCAGTTTTTATGCGCAATATTTCTCAGTCGATTTTCACCTGTCCCGCTTGGCATTAGGTTGTATTGTTTACCTGAACGCACCCGACGTGATTATACATTTTCGCCCATCTTTATTGTACTTTTAATGACGATTATTGTATACACTAAAAATTGAACATTATTACTACAATATTTTACAAAATAGGTATCACTTGCAACATGAATATAAATTGTAAATTTCAGCGAACATAATATTGGAAAATGGATATTCGAAACTTGGATTTTAGACGTTACTTGGTTCTTATTTACCTCTTAATCTACGTAACAACACAAATTGAGCCAGAAGCCTAATTTTTTCCCTACTGAGGCATGGTAAAGCTGTATTTCCATTGCTCGGGAGATATCACGTGGTATTGGAAGCGCGCGCATTATGTTTGTTTACAAATTGGCTACCACGTGCAATTGCCTGCTACTTCATCACAAACAAATGCTATTCATTCAAATATGACAGAGTTTGTCTTATATATCTTTAATATTGAAATATTTTTATTTATCTAAAGTTTTCGAGAAAAAAGACAAAATAGCAGTAAATATTTCCCTTTATTAGTCAACTTTCTATTCCATAAGCCACGTCCACATTAACTTGCCACAGCAGGGAAAAAAGGTCACAGTGTAGATATAGTTCGGAAGTAGGAACTTCGGAATCGATTACAGCGCAAATGATATTTAATTATATACCATAAAGTCAGCATTTGTGCCAAGTTCGTCACCATCGATTACAATATGGAAACACCCTCAGATAGTATGATTGTGTAGGGCCAAGAGTTTTGACTTTTTATCGATCTGTAGGCCATAAACGAAAAATTTTTAAAATCCCGGGATATCTCGCAGAATCTCGATCTCGTGAAATTTCAATCTCGTAATCCGGGATTGGAATTCTGGCGAGATTTGGAAACCCTAGTTCAAACTCGCAACCTTTCGCATGAAGGGCAGCGCATTTAACCACTGCACCACTGACGCCAATGTATAGACTTGACTCCATTAATACATGGAATCCCATTTGATTTACAAAACACACTAAAAGAATGTTAATACAAATACATTTGCGCATATGTGAGTGTGCAGCTCTGGGTTTCATTACAGAATTCGAAAATACAAGTGGTCGAAATACAAATTGAAATACAATACCAAATTGAGTGGACACAATTGGATTCATATGACTATCGAATAGCACTTAACTGATCGGTTAATTAACCCTCGTCTGTATAAGTCACTTGTTTTGACTAACATATAGTGTTTAGAATGTTCGATCTAGAATCTAGATGTGTATTAACACATACCCACTCATAATTTCACAAGGAGGCCTTGAACCTCATTGAGATAGAGTAGACCGACTCCCACTATGGTGACCATATTTTAGCTATAAGAATGTATGCATGTACGCGTGTGCGCATGTTGTACACAATTTATATTGTACCCGAACGAATAGTTACAGAACAATGATAATACTATATTAATATGCCATTTTGGCCTAAAATGAAAAACATAAATCAAAGTCTCACATGAACATAAAGTTGAACAAGGTAATACGAACCTTTCCGCTACCTGCAGGTCCCATTACAAGTTGGGCGTATCTTGGCATCTTTCTCAAAATAACCGTGACGCTGTGATATCGCAATTTTATGACAAGATAAAACAAATCATTGTTATTCATATAATATCAATATAATAATATTAACATTATTAATATAACATAATTCATATTATAATATTATATTAAATACTAATATTAACAAGCAAGGGACAGCAGAACAATAGCAAAATAAGATCAGCGTGAAAGTTTTACAGAAAGTCAGAAACTGAAAGTATACTATAATATAATACTACTTTCGGAGGAAAGAACGTGCGCTGCTGGTCAAGGGCGATAATTACGCGTCGTATGTCACGTGACATTATACTGAATTCACTTCCGCGTTTATACTTTCCTGACTGGGCGGAGTGCTAACATAACAAGTTACAAGTGAAATTGGCGAAAGTTGCTTTTTATCACCATGCCGGTAAATGCTTATAGACAGTTTCTCAGCTTCTCTCTGGGTCATATACTACCTTGATATGTTTAAGAGGACCATTAAAAAGATAAATGAGAAATTGTAGACGATATTCAGACATATTCTCAGTAGCCAGTAGCCAGTCAGGGCCATCGTCACGATGATCGTGTAGTTGTAATGATAAATCAATCAGCATGTCGCCATGATGGAACAAGTAGCCTCATTGATTTTCTCAGTAGGACAACTCGACCCACGTTATAGTATGGGACCCAAGAATAATTAAGTTTTCTACCCAGACAACTCAGCCCAGTGGTAAAATGTAAATCTATGCAATTTATAGGAGGGGAACCTATGACATAGTTACTTATTTATGCATACAATATTACTATATACTTGGTGTAAATTAGTATTTGACTGTCCCAACGATTGGAGTAATGCAATAAAAAATTATTTCATAAAATATGTTTTAAATATGGTATATAATCTCCAATATAATACACAACTGTCTACAAAAACGCAATGATGAATATTATTATTATTATTATTATTTAATGTGGCTGACATTTAAGACATCCTAATTAATATGTACAGTCTTGATGGCCACAATAAACGTATTTACAATTA
>WURV02155742.1:0-16518 GCA_011762755.2 Epimenia babai
CAGGGAAACGAACCATAGTAAAGATTTGGAAATTGTAATGCTGTTAGACATAGTCGTGTGTGCCACTGGCTGGATCACTGTATCATTTACTGTCACCAGGGCCGCATATGATCTTGAATTTGCTGCTCAATCGCCAGATCACCTAATCGACCTTAATCCAAATAACCAACCTTATCCCTAAGAAATGTCTAAATGCCGCCTGTCCTTGACCAAAGTCTATACTATCCGTGATTAAAGTGTATATCTAGTCAATTCTGAGCAAAGACTTTGTTGAGGAAGCAGTTGGTCGAGCGGTAGAAACACTGGCCTCGTAACCAAAAGGTCGCGGGTTCGAAACCGCCCACCAGTCGACTTTTCTGCGATGATCTTCAGCAAGTCATTTATCCCCGATTGCTGAGGTAAACCCGTCTCTAAAATGGGTAGATGCTCCATGGCGGGATGTTATGTGCGTGTCGAAGGTATTGATTGTATTGTATCGGCGCTTAATAGCTACCAAAATAATTTCACTGTAAACTGCATCTGAGAGCCTTTATTGGCTGATACTTGCGGTCTATAAATGTTGTACTTTACCTTTACCTTAGCTGTACTAAAAACTAAATCTACAATAAGCTTCACCTCCGTGGTAATCTACCCCTGATAATAACTTAGTTAGAAATATGCCATTACCATAGTACCCGCAACGTGAGCCATTCCTTGAATATTACAATGCTATTCTATTTCGTTAACGCGACAGGTAGATTAGTCTCAATTATAAAGGGTGGGGATAACAACGTAGTGTAGCCACTGGGCAGCCAGTTGATTTTCGTCCATTCACGCCACTGGTTCCAATCGCCAATAAACAGCCTACAGATGTCGCACACTCTGCTAAGTCTTCGATTGTTGAGGGATATTTACGATGGAGCAGAGAGGTAATCGCCACCGAGTCCCTCCAGAGAGCATCTGATACACACTTCGTCCGAGGGAAGAAGCCCTTATATTACCACACCGCAATGGGCTAGCCAAGACCCCCGCGGGCAGACCGAATTTCAGACGTTTTTTTCCCCAAAACGCCAGTGATAGTATACTGGGTGGAGCGAGAACTGATTCAGAGTCTTCTGGATTCAAGTCCATCGGTAGATTCGACTACGCTAACTGCCCGATCTATATTTTCGAAAAACAGAAGCAATTTCGGGGATATTATAATCATAATATGTGACGCATAATATCATGTATAGATTTGTAATAGCTGGATTGATTTTATATATTAAGATGACATCGCCATTTTGTATCCTACCGTGTATTTTACCATGTTGGAAAGAGCTAACTTGAGTAATTGTTCGAGCTCAATCCAAATTTTGATGTTTGAAATAAAAATATGTTTAGAAAAAAAAAACAGAAGTAAATTTCACACACACGCACGCGCATATACACATACATTTTCCAATATCATCATTTGTCTCTTTCAATACGATTTAGAAATCGGAATAACAATGTGAGGCTAGTGGAACCCATTTTAGATCATGATATTCGTGATTATCGTATCATCCATCGCACGTTCGGGACTACCGTCGCCGAGACCGCTATGGAGCCGTCAGAAACAACCACAATCGATAACGGCTTCTTGAGACGCTATTTAATGGCGAATGTAAACTTCCATACGCCATTATCTATCTGAGCTAATCCATAAAACTAATGGCTTTATCATGTGGAGAGGATTATATTGCAGGAGTGCCCGTGGTCAGGAGACTTGGCTCCATTACCGGTGGCTATTTGCTAGTCAGGTGGACGATATAACGAGATGGGTCGCGTATCGAATATCTCATATACAGACAAGCACCCCTACGACGAAATCGATTGACGTGAATTCATTGCGAACGTCCGTAATCGGAAACTAGCTGCGCCCAACAGCGCTTGTCAAGGCCGCAAACAACCCACGTACCCAATAAGGTCGCGCCTTCTGTCGCCATATCCAATTAACGTTTACAAATCGTCTAAAACTATCGACTCCAATTTTATGGCATTTCTTATCAACAATGACGACGTGTACTAAAAGATATAAGTACGAAGAACGAAAAAAATAAAGGTAACACCTTTTGAGACTAATGATTTTCATTCATAAACGATATAACATATGTATAAAAGATATTCCGTTGTCTGCTTTGCTATACGTATCAGATTTGACCGTTGCGCGTCTTCGTCTTATGAACATCAGCTTATATCTGCTAAACAAGACACACATACAGAGAGGGGGGGAGGGAGGGAGAGGGGAGATAAAGAGAGGGAGGGAGAGAGAGACATATCGCAACAATTATCGAATTACCGTTCATTACTGTGAAGTGCGATTCATTTTCATGGGCGCGTATCTGCACTTTCGAAGTATTCGATTAAAGAAATCGATGAAGAACGGGCGTATCGTTTAAGTAGATAGACCAGCTCCTTCGGAGGAATTGAATACACGCGCGACAGCAGCAACATCGTTTAAGAGGCTTACATGCCGTGAAGATTGAACATTGCTCATTTTTCATTAGTACTGGTATGTACTTTACATGAGGATCACGTCTCGTCCGTGACAATGGCCGCCCCTCGGTTCTTTCAATGTGTACCGACTTAATTGGTCGAACAGATTAAGTCGGTATCACAAGACGCTGCGCGGAATTACGCACCCCGTGCGTGTGACGGGTGAATGGGATGCGACTTCGATAAATCGTCTTTGACGGACGCTGTATTGTTTGTACAGACGATTAATGAATGTATATCTTGCGCGCGATATTGCTCCTCTGATTCTGGCGAGACATCTCCAAATACACGGCCATGAGCAAATTCGTCGTGGCGAAATGCTATGTAAATTTTGCGATTGCCACTCCATTTTTCGATGTCGTATCTGTTTCATCGATGCAATATAATTTTGTTTCTGCGCAAGTGATGGATTTAGTACAAGCTAATGAACCTCAATCTTTGGGAAGATCATAAATCAGGGATTTCTTTGTTTTGAAGTTCTTACAAGAACTCGCTATATTTCCTCGCTAGTTGTGCAAGGGTGATCGGAAGTCCCCACATTTGCACGTGCAACGCTCTCTTCTTCAAAAGTTTTCCCTTGATTTCCCTCCTAACACTACACTGATAATGATGTCATTAGGGGTAGCCAATGTCGTTCTTTAAATTGCTGAAAAGATTTGCACAGAAAAACCTATACCATCAGAGGTGTATGTTTTCTTTGTGCATTTATCGACCATAACAATGTTTCATTCGTTGTTCAATCGCTACTGTATCTGTGTCGCTTTGTTTCTTTCTTCTCGGTATATTTAAACTCCCATTTGTATTTGTCTAACCCTTTGGCCTTTTGACAACTGCTGCCGTACCACCTTGTGCAAGCATCTCCTATTGTTTTGTTTACGATAACCTTTGACTTAGCTTACATTTGCGGAGTCAGCTTTCCTCCGTCACAGTGGGTTTCATTGCAACCTCTCTCCACTATTTTGTATATATTCTGTGTAACCCCAATACCCCCCATCTATTCCCTCTCATCTGGAGACGCATACATCGGTTAATACCTATTTTAGGCCCCCAAATGTTCCCTCTCCTTATCGCACGTGACAACTTTCAAAAAACGTGTCATTCCAAACACTTGCCTTTGAAGAGAACTTTGAGATACAACATAATACATTGCAGCGTATATGCTATTCCGTTGACGAATCAAGATAACATTTATTTTATATCGTGTCTGGGCAACGAACAATCATTCACTAATTCACCCGTCTTCCACCGTGTCCCCGAAAGACGAGGGCCACGCCCAATCCTCATTTAAAATCTGCGATTAACTTATTGTGTTTTATTCCCTTGCGCTAACCAACGAGGCAATTCTCGAATCTCGTAGTTAAACCCAATGTGATAAATAACGTACCAATACCATCTCTACCAAAAACAACGCATCACATAATTGCTGCTCAATCCCTAGCGTACCCAGCGCATTTCCATTTCGGAATAGCACTTGAATTATTTATTTCAGGATAACCGGAATTCACGGCTCGCCGATTACACCGTTAATATACACATATCGTCAACCAGACTCCGTCAATCTTTGCAAATAAACCACGAGAGATCCGCCTATCGGATTATCGTTTCTACGCGCCGATCTCACGGCAATCGCTACTCCCGAGGGTAGAGAGGCTTATAAACATTTCATCTCGTAAAAGTCCCTTCCAGTCGATTCGAGTGGGCGTAACTTTATCATCGAATTTCATACGAACGATTAACTATTTGATAACATTGACCACTGTCTGCGCTTCGATTTTATAGACGCTCGACCTTTAGTTGGTGATCAAGTAACAGCCGCATGGGATAATAAGAGCTCGACCTCAGTAGGAAGTTTATATTGTCAACTATAAATCCACACACGCCTGTGATTTTTGCTTGCGCGCATCACCATATGGAAGAAGCTGAATTTTCTTGCTCGAATATTGAGAAAGATTAATATTAGAGCAGGTTCTTGTGAATTTTACAAGTGAATAGTGCACTAATCAATATTGTCAATTTAACTGGCATTTACTTCTGTGAATAAACGAGTAGTAAAACCATTTCGCATCATTTTTATGATAAGTGGATATTTAATAGGGTAAAGGAAGTATATATATATAATCCAAAACAGGTTTAATATATGAAGGTATGACTAGTCGTACAATTAGTAATTAGAAAGATGAACTGAATGATTGGAACATATTGACTGCAGCAAATGTCGACCGGTCATTGCATATTTATGTCGAACGCTAGTAATGTAACTTTTCCGACAAACCGAAATTAGCCTCGATGCAATATTTTGCATAGAAAGGATACTCTGTTATTCATCTAGTTGTAGATCGTTGAGATCATAAGCGAAGGAAATTAATTCCATTATTATGATGATTACACTGATAACGGCGAAGATCAGCGTCGTGTCGATCGTCGATGGTAATTGTTGGTTATTAAAATGCTTCTTTAATATGCAAATGTCTTTATACGCATTTTACAGCCACGAACTTATATGTAAAAATTCAGTTATATGTCTGATGTTGGACTGCTGGCATTTCTTTTGCAACAGCGGGGTAAACGGGCGGCCTCTGGCTAGAATAATGACTACGCTGGTAACCGCCGTCGCGTACTGCGTACGAACTCGGACAGTTGCTTAGAACGGGGTCAGGGCCAATCACCTATCAGGCCGTATTGTCTGTACTCGCAGCTTTGGGGCGTAAAGGTACGTCATTTGAGCGGTGAATCGACGGTCGAGTACGGCCACGATGCGCTGACGTCGGACGAATGTATTATTGATTGATGGGTGGTGAATTAAAAGGCAGCACGAATAATAATCATGGTTAATATGAATAATCAGTCTATCGTATATCGTACGGTTTGACAAAGCGACTGAATAGGAAATCAAATACGCCTCGCTATCAGTATTTATATCCAGGCTAGAAAGAAATGATGTGCTGTAGATATATTCAGTGTTGATTTTATCGCCATTCTCGCAGTGACGGCGATTTGATTTGGTTTATCTAATTGCTATACTGAGAAGGATGAAGACGGGACGGGAAAGATCATTAATGTTTAGTCTTAATTTATATAAACTTCTGGATCAAGGAATTTTGGGAAGATTAAACCTCATAACAAGTTTAATACTCAGCGTTAGGTGCGGTACACGTGACAAAGGGGGAATGGGCGCACAAGTACGCATTATGTTACGCGTTATTGCCTTAACCAGACTGCCCTCACGTAACGCTTTCAAGCTTATTTAACGTGACGCCGTGCAACGCGATTTAGTTTCGTAATGCTACGCAATGTCGTGCTATGCGCGGGAGTGACGCCGTACAATCGTACAATGCGATCTAGTTTTATAATGCGATGCAATGTCGTGCTATGCGCGGTAGTGACGCCGTACAATGTGATTTAGGTTCGTAATGCGATGCAATGTCGTGCTCTGTGCGCTAGTGACGCCGTACAATGTGATTTGGAGTCGTATTGTGATGTAATGTACTATGTGCAGTATTTTTATATTGAGAGCGTTACGGTGCATTGCAATGTCATGGAAATGATACTTCAATATCCTAATATGTGACAAGATCGTAACCCGCGAATGCAATTTCGTTTATAGTCTCTCTCATTTTAATGAGTTTATTACATACACCGTATGCGAAAGGTCTTTTATTATAATATTCGTCTCGCCTCTAAAGGTGCTATCCTTCCATTTCTCCACGTATCGCTATAACTAAATGTACCCCGTTGTTTACCATCGTCTATATTAGATTCATCAATCAGTCTGGGCGCCTCGGTCAAAAATCTACCAGACCACCGCAATATTTTTATCGCACTAATAACGTCGGAAGCCGTAAGATCGCCAAATAGACGTTATTGACGACCGATTCTCGTATGTACCGTAAATTACCGTAAATCTGCGCGCGCCAATAGGCGTAAATCACGCGTTACCGATGGCATATATGTAATTAATAAGGTCGACATGTTTGCTAAAGCTGCTGTGGCAGCCGTGACATCAACGATGCGAAACAAGCGCCTCAATATTTATTGCAACTTCCTGACAATAAAATACGGTAAGCGATTGGGATGTATGTCATATAACTAACTATTCTCGACATTCTCGTATATTATGATTGTATACTATGATTGTATACAATACTATGATTCTATACATTCTCGTATACTATGATTGCACTTGATGAAGTATACTTGATATAGGAAAGCTTGTGTTAATCCTTATATAGTTAGTCAACAAGGTGTTACCTTTGTATTTTCGTATTCTCGTATATCAATATATATATAATTCAATTTACGATTGTGCTTTCTTTAACTATATTTGTATTGGGCGTTAAAAGTCCTACTGTCGACATTATTGTTATAACAATAACCAGTGCCGTTAATTTGCCTTCACCAAATACAAAATCTTTTCACGCGCAGCTAATACAACCGCTACCAGACATTCGCTATACTGCTATATTATGATTCGTTCGAATGTTTATTAATGCCTCCGACTGTAAGTTGGCAATTCCACGAGTTTGTTCGTTTACGGAGCAAATTAACCCAAACTGTCGATATGTACACGTCGCCTCGAAACGACTTGTGAAATTGAACCGATTTTATAGATCCCGTTCTATTCGTACTGTGATCTCGTATAATGCGAACGAAGGTCGTTTCACTGTTTTTACAAAAAGGCGACCGCGGGCGATTTTCTGATACTCAAGGACCGCCTAGTGACTAGTCTAACTAGCTCGGAAATCTACAAATGGTTTATATGTTACAGGGTTTATAAACAACACTCCACACACCAGGTCAACCCCACTTAATGTTCTACTATCGAGTAGACAGACACCCGCACCTTGTTCATACGGATTTGTGTTCTTTTTACGTTTTACCCACATTTGTGATCTTTTTACGTCGTGACGCGGATTCATGTTCTCTATACGTCGTGACGCGGATTCATGTTCTCTTTACGTCGTGACCCGGATTCATGTTCTCTTTATGTCGTGACCAGGATGTGTGTTTTCTTTAGGTGTTGAACCGGATTTCTGCTTTCTTTACGTGTTTACCCGGATTTGCGTTCTTTTTTCTGATTTTTCGCCCTACCGATTTCGGCTCTCGTTCGGCCAAAATATAGCCACGACATTGTACGTTTTAATTTAAGTTGTGTAGTTTTCTTTTCCAATTCCCTCCTTGTCAAATCTATCGTTACTCACAAACTTTAGCTACATACCTACAGACTAAATATGACTTTTATGACAAAAACGGCGCCAGTGCGGGTCCATTACTGTATACTTACGACGGTAAAAACGACCGTTTCAGTTTTCTGTAATTTTCAACCCACATGTTATCCCAAGAATAACATGCGACAGACAGTGTATTATAACATGTAGGCGTTCCTGATTAAAATATTTCAATAGTCCAAAATTCATGTAATAACAATCCAATACAACAATAATGTAAACTCGTGTGATAACCCCGAGACCTTTTTTTACATATACATATGATCATATACATATGATCGCCTCTATCGCGCCCGTTTTGCGTATTAGTGGAATCCGGTCTGGTTTATATTGAGTTTGTAGACCCATTAAAATAATTCATGTATAAACATTAGCTCGCCAGTTGGGATCCTGCGGCTTCTCTCCCGCGACCTACTGCGTTAACATTGAGAACACAGGACCCAACTGGGGTCTCCTTTTCTCTATCGTCACCCACCGGCAATAGGCTACCTGACAACGTGCTTATTTTCGTCCGCAACTCTTTACACTTACATCGATAAGCCCCTGCGTCTGCTCCTTTTCCACATTTTCAGATGGAATATTTTAAATTTCATTATTAGTGGCGTAAATCGTTTGGAGCGTAAATGTTGGAAATATGACCTTTATTTTCGTGTAAGATATAGGTTAATTGTGCATTGTGTAGGAACGCCACCCTTTGAATCCAATGTTAGTAATAAATGGTAATAGTATTTTGTTCGGCACCGACATCGATGAATCCCAGCTCTGCTTTTCAGCCATGACTTCGCACATATATCGACGAGCCCAGGGTCTCCTTCTTGCACTACACGTTGTAGATACTTATATACGGCACCTGGTCTGGTCCGTCCAGATTATTATACACCAATAATCACGATAAAAACCGGGATAAAGTTGACCTATTGTAAATGTATACGTGTTTTAATATAGTCGCGAAGACGGTGGTATACGCCACAAAAGCCAGCGTCTCGCCTAGGCATTTCGTCGAAGCCATCATATTTTTCATTTGCTTTAGTGTCCGACTTGTGGACCAACAAAATTGCCACCGATCCATTCACAGTTCTTAGCAAATCGAGACGTGATATTACTTTCGTGCCTCCGCGCCCGACATGCCACTTTTATTACCAAAACCTATTTGCACAGTGCAGATATCGGACGGACAATTTTGCGATATTAGCCCTCGATCCCTTTTCTGTTTGCCTAGGAAATGAGCGCGCCTCGGTATTCGTGATACTCCAATCAACTCGAAAATGACTCTCTCGCTGATCTATATTCATACGCAACAAACGCTTGCGTTTCCGCGAATCTCAAATAGTGAAATTGATGGAGCCGATGACAGCTAATATTAAATCGAGAGGATTTCGAAATAGAACAAGTATATGTAATCCAGACTCTGGGAAGATATTGAGACGTCGTCAACCCCAGACAAATCCGAGGTGGCACCTTAAGCGATTATTACCCGCTTTCTCAGCAAAAAAAGCAAATGCATAACATGTAACAATTAAAACAACCGTTTTCAGACAATCACAACAGAGAAAAATTCGGTGGTTCTGTTATTGGAATCCTGAAATGATTATAAATTATTGAAAATGTAAAGGACTACCTTCTCACTCTGACTGTTATGAAGTTTAATGAGAGTTGTTATATATCACCTATACGCCCACCCGACGGAGTATTCGTGATTTACAAAGGTTCGTGCAAATCATTATATTAGTTCGTCCATAATAACCTGTTTATTCCCTGTATATAACGATACAAAATCACCGGAATTCAAAATGCCTATTAATAGATACACGGTAGTCGCCAACAACAGCATTTTTTACGACGATGATCCCTGCACCGATTTGACAGCCAGCGTAATGCGATAGGCGATTACTCAGAACGGACTACCGTTCTGTGGTTCCGAATACCATCAAGTAAAACTTCAACTACCCTCTGTCCGCTTGTGCGTCGTCGAATGCATGGATTATATAACCGGCGCAATAGCCGGGATATTACCCGCTCCCTAATATCGTAACTCTAATATCTAAATCGGTCCTTGGACCCAAACACGTCGCGATGCTCGTGAATCTTGTCTATTTTGACTACGATAGGACCAGCGTCCTCAGGGGTCTGTGTCGTCATAAAGGGGGCTGTCTCGTGAATGATCGATCACGCGTATCCACGACGGCCTGACGGGCCGCACCGATGCGTCATAGAATCGCCCCAAGAGAGCCGACCGCCATTAGCCACCATCTCTCGCTATAAATACAGCGGAATTAAATTACGGCAATGGCAAGTTGTTTGTGTGAACTCGCATACAATCGGAACGCTCGTAGACAATGCACGTTTGTTCAGCGACACGCCGATAAAACTGATTTTAGGGTCTAAAATATCGCACACGGTGCGATAACTGCAACGTACCGTATTATTTATGCCAAAAATATATGTTGGTTGTGAGAACAAAAACGTTTATTCCAAATTTAAGACGTTATCATGCCACTGCCTAGCAAAAAAAATGAGGTCGGTTAAAAATTAAATAGCTACATGATTACGGCTGGCGATATTCATAATTTTGACACAACGCGAACCACCGCGCAGACTTACGTTGATGGGGGGTATTTTTACCAATAAAATCCATTAACGCGGCCCTCATCATCCTTATGATGAACTTTAGTAAAAAGTGCGATTTCACCAAGAAAGTGTGCAATTTTGTTCAGAAGCCACTGCTAAAACGAAAAAACAACCAGAATAATACAACCGGAAACGCAGGAGACGACGATGACGTAAGCGAATAATTTATATTAAAATGGCAGAGGTAGCACACTAAATGCGTTTATTTCGAACCCACGACGTGGCCATGTCGCAAATTTCGGTCTCTATGCGCACATTTCAATTATGTCGCGACATTGTAGCCGCCTTCGTCGCCTTGAGAAAGCCTGGGTCTCATCACCGTAATGTTCTTCCAGGATTACCTTTATGCGGGGCGCTGACACGAATGTAAATTACATGGAAATAACATCGCTGCAGCGAAGTATCGGAGGAGATTAGTTAAACGACAGGCTTTTGCATTTGTCAATGTCGAGGAAAATTTGTTCGTCGTAATAATTTGTTCGATAAACTTGCTTGATATCCTTTCTAAGTGCATACATCAGGCATCGGAGGGAAAATTACTGATAAAACACACGTAGAACGACGATATGCCACCGAGCAAGATTTGTGGATTTAATCTGCAGATCAGTGGATTAAGTATGTGTTTCGTTGTGGCGTTTCCTTGGAGCGGGTACTTTGTCTTTTAATGTCTAAAAACTCGTGAAATTTATTATTGGCAAAAAAAATCACGGAAAGTGGAAAAACGCCGAGATGCCCCCTAAATGCCCTCGTAAAAAATCATTTATTAAGCTGTATCAGATGCTGTGAAGTGTTAAATATACAATGTGTTACTTATCTATGTCAACAGAAACTCGATGCCTAAAATCCGCCGTACTGCTCGATTCCTAAAATCCGCCGTTCTGCTCGATTCCTAAAATCCGCCGTTTTGCTCGATTCCTAAAATCCGCCGTTTTGCTCGATTCCTAAAATCCGCCGTTCTGCTCGATTCCTAAAATCCACCGTTCTGCTCGATTCCTAAAATCCGCCGTTCTGCTAGATTCCTAAAATCCGTCGTTCTGCTCGATTCCTAAAATCCGCCGTTCTGCGCACTGACAACTTAAATACGTCGGTCGATGATTCACAGATACAACCCAATGCCACACTCTTATCTATAGGATCTTTGTGCAAGGTGAATCGATATCGTAGTCAACGACACTTGAATCGGTGCAATGAAAAATATTCATAAAGAGAATTACTATTTGAAGTACCGAAGTACCGAGAACGAAATCTTTTTTGAAGTCCGCGGAACGTTTTGCCTGGATAAATTTCTATTGAAGAAATCCTTTTACATGTTGAATTCTTCGAATAAATTCTCGCGTGTGGAGGTTTAATTATATTCCGTAACTACCTGTGGAGCACGCCAATATCGACCTTGACCAGTACGTGCATCGTTTAATTAATGTTTCTTTTGACCTTGCCCTCCACTCACGAGTGACTCTACATATTATTAGTATTATCAAGACGATCGATTTATTATATTTGTAGAAAGGCTAGTAATGCCTCACGATTTGCCATTTGTAGCGGCCACCGAGCTTGTATATAGGAAAAGATAGGCTTCCTGCTAGTCATTATAACGGATAGATAAAAAAATAATACGAATAATAAAAAAGCGAATATGTCAGTTTCCTATTATGCAATATTCAAGCAAGGCAAGTACGTGCTTAATTGGCGAATTGGTTGAAATATTGCATTATATTTGCAGTTATTTTACTGCAATTTATGTAGCTATGTTAGCTTTTCTACGCTTGCCATAATTCTGGCAGGTATTTGGCCTGGTTTGCCATAGTGCTGGCAATAAATACCTGCCCGGTTGGCCACGATTCTGGCAATATCTACCTGCCCGGTTGTCCACGATTCTGGCAATATCTACCTGCCAGGTTGTCCACGATTCTGGCAATATCTACCTGCCCGGTTGTCCACGATTCTGGCAATATCTACCTGCCCGGTTGTCCACGATTCTGGCAATATCTACTTGCCCGGTTGTCCACGATTCTGGCAATATCTACCTGCCCGGTTGTCCACGATCCTGGCAATATCTACCTGCCAGGTTGTCCACGATACTGGCAATAAATACTCTCCCGGTTGGCCACGATTCTGGCAATTGTTGGTCATAATGCGCGCATTTATTTGTCGCGTTTGGCCATGACACTGGCAATAGCTCCGTTCCCCTGTAGAGCACAGATCATGCAATAAACTTTAGTGGGGATTTAGTGTTAAAGAGGCAATATTGAGCGCGGACCACTGTGGCGTGATTCTTTCATCGATATAGCCGTTTTATTAATTCCCCCTATTATGTACACAGGGCAGGAATGCCTTTATCGTGTTTTAGTATCCAATCATGCGAGCCTCGGTTCCGGGCTTTGCGAAATTCATAATCAATACCGGCATTAGTGTCAACGTGTCAGCTATTCCGCAGTGTATCAAAACTATAGAATCGTTTGGCAACGATATCGCACCAACGACAGAAGAATAAGTATCGGTTTGGATAACTATTTACAATATCGATTAGGCCCAGAGCATGAAAGCGCAACTGTCAGATGCAGCGACCGATTCAATAACCATGCGCGCATATGTCTACATAATTATCTCGGCATTCGTTAGTTCTTATCAACATTGACAAATGGAATTTGCTTGTTTTTTTTTACGCGGTGGTCTCGAACCTGTGATCGTCTCCGCTAATACACACGAATCTCGTAAACTCTCACTCCCTATATCAATTAAAATCATAATTATTAAATATCGTCGTCTCGGTGTAATTTCGTATATGTAACTTTTGAACTGAGCAATTTGACCTCATCATGTGTCGGGGTTAACGAAACATGAACTTATCAAATGTGGTTGATAGACAGTTTATCGTTTACTTAATAAAAGTAACGATTAAAATTGGCTCCAAACGGATACAAAAAATTTAGATGGTCTCCCTTCGTGATATAAAAAATATATCGATTATTTAGCAACGCGTTGTGTTACTGAAAGAAACGAGCAATGTATTCATATCATTGCTCAGACGACAGGACGATGCGGTGTCAAAGGAGGAATCGACGCTGTATTGTCTTGATAACTCGGTTGGTTCGACCTGAGATCAGTTTAAGGCGCAAGAATGTCGGCGAATTAGCAACCATTATCCGCGTACTAGCTTAAGTCCGAGACAGATGGTCAGAGAGTCTCTAGTCTGCGATATAACACCGGACATCGGCGGTTAATGATAATGGTGAATTGGTCGTATCGGACTCCCAACGCGCTCGGCTAATTGATGGGATCTGTTGTAGTTGAGGCAGAGTCAGACAATCGACTGCACGACGTTTTTCACGCGTAAATCGAGATGGTGCACTGGTCACCGACGACTCAGCACCAGCGGTGATTGGTGAGTCATCTGTATTGCGCTCGGCGATACGCGAAGCGCCGGGTGACAGGAGTCCGTCGATAACGTCAGGGCCGCCGCCCGTCTCCGGTATCCAACGCACGTGCCGGCTTTAATACCAACGCACGCGTTTGCGTGACCAATAGGCTATGTAGGCTGCAATAAACACCAACAGCAAGCTCTATGGAATTCACTAATTTATTTTATATTGACATTGGGTGATGTCGGTGTTTCAGTCGTGTACCTTGCAAAACACTCAACGAAATCACATCTGGGAATGGGAATGCGGAGCAGAGAGCCTTGTCCACATAAGCGTGCACTGAATATATTTGCGCGCGCATTTTCAATATTCTACTGACTAAAAAGGCCTTATGTCATTATAAAATAGAACACGAAAAAAGTAAGGGAACATTTTATAGCTAAACCAACATAGGAACCCCACACGATTTTGGATAAAAATATACTTCACGAGGTACAATCGTGCTGACAGCAAGCATCTCTTGACTTCTTATCTTCGTTAAACAATAAGGTGTTACGTTTGATTTTCGTATTGCTATGGCTCACCCGACAGCCAACATCAGTCAACGTCAGCCGACCTGAAGTCATCATAAATCAATGTGTCACTGCGACTTTCAACCTACCCCATTTCAGATCAAAACTGTAAATGTTATAGTCATAAGGAAAAGTAGGTACGGCTTAAGCAAAATTTTGATTGCATTTCATTAACATATTGACACAACCACAGACACTGATCGGTTGCAAATTTACTGTGTCTATGACGAATACAAATAAAAAGTATATGACACGTCACGTCATTATGCATAGCCTTTGTGTTTTGCTTGTGTTGACGCGGCGTTTTTTCGTGTTTCACCGTTGTTTTGCTTGTGTTTACTCCTTTTTTAGCTTTTTTTAGTCTGTCTTTATTTATATTTTACTGACGTTTCAGCCGTGTTTCTCTAGCGTAACGTCCCTTTTTCTTTGTGCGATTAAAAAAAGTAAGTATCGCCTTTGAGTAATGAAACTGTCAAAGGATGCATTAAACTAATTTTCGGAGAAAGCTAAACTGAGTCATTTATTGCTCGACCTCAATCTTAATTTCATTTGGCTGAAACGAAAATATGTTTAAGATAATGAACTAACCAAATTTCTTCGCGTATATTGGCAATATCAAGAGGAATGAAAGATATAGAAAATGTGTTGATGAACAATAAATGTCATATTTAACAATTTAGCAGAAATATTCCTCTCCGACTTTTACCACGCATCCGACAGCGACGAAGCAACGCGTACCGTAACAATTTAATGTCGCATTCCATCGAATTGCGGACAACACTTGTTCGCCATGCATATGAGCCTGTCATAAAACACGAAATAAATTCGCCATTAATGGAAAATTGTGCCGTTGCGCCGCGCCGTAAAAATGTGTTGATGCACTTTGTCACATCGATCGCGCGTAAAAAATCGCCCGGCCTTCCCGCCATGTCCATACCGTAATGGAGTAAGCAATTTCCGATGGCGCGCGACACAATGAGGCCGTCACGATGAATTTCTATTTGATTCCATTTGCGTTTATTTCTAGGCAAACAGAATAAATATCCTGCCGATTGTATTTGTCTTCTGAATATATGGGAACTAATTGAATAGACGGAGGATCCATGCTCATTCCTGCAAATGTTGGTTGCGTCAGGCGAAACTCTTCGTGGCCACGTTACAACACTGTGTTATTTAAGGCAAACATCGCGTCGACGTCTTCTTTCAATAACTCGCTAAATATCATAAAATTGTCTATGTATATATTTCTGATGGCAGAGATTGCAAAAATTACAGCTAGAGATGTTACAGGTGTCTCTATTATCACGTGAATTACTATCAACATATAGAACCTGTTTACTACATCGCAGAGGAAACTGCCAAAAACTTAGTATTTTGTGGCGGCCGAGAGCATAAACCCCCCCCCTCCCAAGTGTCCGTTTTTGCGGCGTTAAATGACCTACGCGGAGGGTATATTCGTTTCCCGTGTACTACCCATATTACTAGACATGCTCCTTCGGGTAAATTAGCGAAAGGTGTACGACACACATAAACACAACACACCCACATAAAAACAACACACAAACACACAACATAAGCAAACAGGAGTACGCACGCGTATCTTTTTCATGTCTCCCTTTTCTGAAACGGACGAGAGTTTGTAGAATTTTGAAGAGAAGATAACTTTCCGTGGAATCGCAAGCCGGTAAGTGATCAAATCATGGTCTCCTGCAGATGACCGCATCCGCCAGATACGGGCAACATAACGGCCGGTTCCACTGTTCGTTATAGAACTGTCAATTGATCCTCCGGTGATAAAAAACACCCAGAGGACTTATCGCTCTCTCACACTTGCAGAATCTATGTTTAAAGAAGGCGACACTGAAGCGTTTAATAGGATTGAACTGTTTCATGAAATCGTGTGATAAAACCGTTCTGTGAATGAAGGGTGTTGCTTTCGCTATGTCGAGGTTAAAAAGACACGAACGAAAATGCATCGGATATCCATTGGCTCCTGTACACCCTGCATACCTTCCTAGGCACGCGACATATTAAGAAAACTTGTTTTGAGTCGTTAATAGTCGGATGGTTTACAGGATTATCCACATATCAAACAACATATCTCAGTTTAGTCGTGACTTTGAATCATGGGGTCCCTGTTTCAAATACCGCTCTAGCCAGTATACTAACTGTGGCGTTTTTCGGGCTGAAAGCGCCTTAAACCCCATTGCCCATTGGGGTCTGGGTAGCCCTTGCAGT
>WURV02155753.1:0-16516 GCA_011762755.2 Epimenia babai
ATAAAGACTTAGGGCAATTTTAATAAAATATGATGATTACAATCACTTCCGACAATTGGGTGCATAATTCAACGTTCAAATAGATGCTTTGACTATTTTTTGGTTTCTTTATAGGCTGATTACCGAGATAATCGTTGTATAGCCCAACTTCATTCATGGCCCTTTATGAAGCCAGGTTGTGTGGTTAACAGGAAAATTTGATTAGCCTCATTATAAGGGGTGGGGGAAAACACCTAATGTAAAAACCCACCAAGTATGGGGAGATAATTGACTATTTTCCATTCACGCCACCGGGTCCAGATGTCTACATATGAGCCACATCCGCAAATCTATGGAAGGTCAATGATTATTCACAATGATACAATGAGATGACGACATAGCTGGTAAGTAAGCGAAATTTGGGGCACATATGGACCATCCAGAGCACAGTAAACGTCAGACGGATAAAGCCATAACAGAACCACACTGCAAGGGCTACCCAGACCCCCATGAGCAGATGGGTTTCAAGGCTATTCAGCCCGAAAAAAACGCCACTGGTTAGAGCGGGAATTGAACCAGGGACCTCTGGATTCAAAGTCTAACGCTCTAACCACTACGCCAGCTGCCTCCAAATCTGCACCCAAGATTCTTAAGATTCTTCAAACGCGGTGCTGGCAGGAGGGTACGTGTTATAACACACAATGTTATCTAACAGGTTAATTATTGTATTATGGTTGAAGCCTAATGAGATAATAGCGGTAACTGCTCAATTTGGGCTTTTGTAAGTCTCATGTAAAACAATGTAACGAGAAAATTACTATTATTATCATGCACGGTTGTGAATGATTCTTTTCTTTCGACAGGACTCGACTATCCTCCACGAATTGTTGCACATCATCGGTTTCTATCACGAACATACTCGCCCCGACCGTGATCAATACATCACCGTTAACTGGAAAAACATTGAAAACAATGCGGATCTTAGGTCTAATTTTGATATTATTAAGGACGCGAAAACGTACGGTCGATACGACTATTTAAGCATCATGCACTACGTCGAGTGGGTAAGAGTAATAACAATAACCAGAGATATATATCGGCTGTTTCTATATACAATGTTGATAAAATAGCGCTCGGATAACAGTACAGGTAACCGGTGTCATCACAAGTAGGGATTACGATTTTTGTAAATGGCATATAGTGCTGTTTTGAGGTCATCATATCGTGTCTGTAACCAATTCGATCCAACGTTTTTGTCGTATAGTATATATCGCGTAGATCGTCTGTGGACGGCATCAGGACCTGATGTCTACAGTGATTCATCGGATGAGTCAGATTATGACCAGATGCGCACGAGTCGTGGGACTGGTAACCCCGCGGTTTCTTGTGTGCCGGGGTCGCGCCTTCGCCACATCTGACACGATTCGCCGCGATCCAACATCTCCGGGGGAGATTGTAGCCTGGGAGAAGATGATCTCGTGGATTGAGGCCGTACAGCTCGAGACGACGCGTCGTGTTTTCCCATCGATCGTTCGAGGCCTTATGACTGGCTTCGGGTGTCTTACCAATAGGCTGGGTGGTGATGCTCATGAGACTCTTCTGGTGAAACGCCGAGAGTTTTAGCGAGGTTACGGTAGAGGTATTTCACTGTTTAGTACGTCTGCATGGTGTTGAGAGCATGCGCAAGTGTAGTATCGATTCTTCGGTCTTGTTTTGAGTGGTCAGACACAGATCGTCGGGAAAGATAAAATTGTTTGTGGCCTGTGGTAGAGATCGGTCATTGTAGATGATGTTGATGTTAAAGAACCGAGGCCTGCGGTAGCAAGGAGGGTAGGGATACACACAAGTATGTACCATCTCTTTGTACATAATCACAACTGTTTTAGCCAGAAACAATGTCTTGTCCAACTCACCAGCTGTACATTCTATCATTTTCATTTGTTTTGTTGGTTAATTTTCAGGCATTCCAAAGGTTGTCTAACCTTAAGACAATCAAAACAAAAGACAAAAAATATCAAAAGTTAATAGGGAATATTGAAGCATGGAGCTTCGAGGACGTCGCCGCTGTTAACGCCATGTATAAGTGCGCTGGTAAGTCAAGTGATCTGTAAAATGCATAAAACAGTATCTATAAAATAGACCTTATACCCAATACAAGGGCCATCCCTACGGAGGTTACTTGATCTACGACATCTCTTGTGTATGTTAAAGGTTTGCTCTTTATTCTATTTATTCCTACCCACAGAAAGCAGATAATACTATCTCAATACCTAAATGGGTAAACGTTTACTCCATATAAGACCAAGAGGAAATCATGAAAAGACAAGCTATGATACCTACTAGGGTAAATGGGTCAGAAAATGTAAAATGCCAATTTTTATAGCACTTGGGTGCAATGGTATAAATACACACGCGGGTAAAGGCGTAGTTAGAAATGTGATAAGACAGTTGTAATCCAGTCTGTGGCTGGCTGGGTGTGTTTGTTGTCGAACTCCACGATATGGCGGCGGCTCTGTCATGGTCTGCGGTGGCATCACTACCATGCGTCGTACAGACCTACATGCCATTGAAAACGGCAAGCTAATTGGTGTCAGATGCCGCGATGAAATCCTCGACGTGTTTGTGAGGCCATCTGCTGTCGTATTTTCAGTTTCTGGGAATGAGTCGGTGTGGCCCCCCATCTTGTTATACGCCTGTTTTGTTATTGCGTGTTGTATTTCTTTGGCATGTTCTACAATTTTCTTTCCGAGGCGTTGATAAAGTTTAATAATTCTTTCCATCGTTGAGATTGTCTTTGGGGGCCATGTCGTCAAGTGGTTGAGGCATATAAATTACCGAAAAAAATATAAAGTTGAAAAGCTGTAGAAATCAACAAACAGTGCCTCGCCATTTAAAACCGGAAGGTGACTTTTGTCACTTTTTCACTCAATCTGTTTGTCAGCGTGCCGTCTTTCGTGACTGTAATCTTATGTTTTCCCACGTATTTTACAACTATTTGTGTTTTTGATAGTCTCGGAACTATAATTGTCGCAATATTTACCGTTGCAGGTAACTGCGGAGAAATTAGATGCGCAGAAAACGCATTTCTGGACAAAAACTGTAAATGCAGATGTAAGGGAGCGAAAAATTCGTTCGACCCGACAGTAGTCTGCTGTACGTATCCACAACCATATCTATCACTTGTTCTCGAATTGAACTTCATACAGTACACGACTCTGTCTACTAGAGTCATCCATACTACGTCCTAAACTCACGCTATTAAGAGTTAAATGTAGAAAATGTCCGGCTCCATATATCGATTGTCTCATCATACTCGTGTAAATGTTATAATAACCCATTTCCGTGCCATTTCCTCACGATATTCAAGCGATAAAGTTCTCCAAAAATACCCACGGCATGCGAAGTTTTGAATACCGCCTGTATCCTGTCCGCTATAAACACAATCATGTACTTATGCTGGTAATTCTTGACAAAAATTGACACTCTCTGCGTCAGTCCGCACGTGTTGACCAGAACAACACGCAATTTTTATTAGTACCATCATTACACCTGGTACATTTTACAAAATACTCTCACCGCACTAGTGGTCCTTTTTCACACGTCTGACCCGTCTCCTTTTCTGATCACTATCCGTGTGTTTTACTACACCACGATTGTATCGCGCATCGATAGCTGCCACTTCTGTAGTTTTTAGTAGTCAATTTCCTATAGAGACTTAACTCTTAGTTTTGATGTCAGAGTTCTAATGTCATGTTTGAGCATTTTTTGATATATTTTTGTGGTGTCATTTATTTTTGTGTTGTCATATATTTTTGTGGCGTCATATATTTTTGTGTTGTCATATATTTTTTGTGTTGTCATATATTTTTGTGGTGTCATATGTCCAGAGCTGAAGAGGTCGAGCCCAAGCTTGATGCACTAAAAGTCGAAAGAGGCGAATCGTCGACGATTATCTTATCGTCAATTTTGAAACGCTGTTATCTAGCTAATAAAGAGGAATATACCACTACAAAAATCCATGAATTCATCAACAATGCAAACAAACTGATTAAGAAGTATTGTGAAAAACGTGCCTATATATAAATAATAACAATAAATTAAACAATGACTTTTGTGGTTAAGGTCGTTTAAATGAATCAGGTGGAAGGAAGTTGACCACCAACATTGCTACAGCAATCTCCAATACAGACAAACTTGGGAAAAAACTTTCTCTTGACAAACTAATTTTGAAAACATAGAGGTACGCCGAACTGGCAACCGCCCCAGCCATTTAAGTCACCATAACAATTGACCCAGTCTACAAAAGACATCCAGACACAACTCATACCGACCTTAGCCATGGTTTTAACTACCACCACTGTTCAATATGCAGCTGAAAAGGAAAAGAGACCGCCTTTAAAAATTAACCTGGGCAATTACATGAGCAACCTTACTACAAAACTCAACTAGAAACTTAAAATACTATACGGAGAGGGTGTATTATTATTACTACTCATAACCACGAATTCCATGATGCTACTAAACAACGACTCAAATCAAGATCGTCAGACAGTAGCCCATTGGACCTCTCATACTGATAAGTTTTATCTCCCTTATCCGCATCTGTCCGAACTAATACTACCTTCTCGCAACTCTCTTAATGTTGCACATCTTAACATCCGCTCTCTCCCAGCACACTATGATGAACTCTCCGCACTATCCCTTACACATATTGACATCCTCTGCCTAAGTGAAACTAACCTTAACAGTTCTCATGCAAATAGCTCAATAGCTCTTCGTAACTTTCATTCCACACCCATTCGGCTTGACCGCTCTTCTAATCGTCCGGGAGAGGGCTCCTTAATCACTGACTTTACGTCATTCAAAATCCATCTCGGCAGCTACCTTCTCAATCCTGCACTTGGGGGTGCTACTGTCTGACGATTTCGAATAAATTTGTCATATCTGTGCATATACCGTTCCTGTTTAGGCCTATTATAGTGTATGTGTTACAGTTATATGTAATTTCATTTTTCATTCGGCAGACTGTTCTTATGTAGTGAATTCATTCTTACTTCCTTTCCATTCATTATCACAAATCCTTTATTCTGATACTTCTTACATTTAAGTTCAAATCCTATCTTTGCACATGAGATCCATCTGCCATTGTACCATATTTAGGATATCATGGTCTTATTCACCATTCAGAGATGCATCTAAATCCTCCCCTATCACTGTTATCTTTATGAAAGTATGATATTCCTGTCATATTACTCCATGCATATGTTGTGTACATACATGTATAGTTCTCTATATATCTCAGTTTGTGATGTTTGGCCAACAGTCTTACTAGTCGCCAACAGGCATTGTACATATATAGTGTCACATCCTAGGATAGCCTATCATTTGACAGCAACTATAAATAATATGTAAAAAATAATAATGAATAAATAAAGTGAATAAAAAAATTAATATATATGATAGTTTTTTCTTCACTCCACTTCTAAAGTAGCGATCTGGTGAAAGTCTACATCAGGTCAGGTCCGGCGAGTAAAGGTAACTGACTGGCGCACGGTGTGGAAGCCCGGCGAGTAAAAGCCGTATGGAATCCAGCCCCATTGTTCACCGTACGGATTTTAGCTACTCGCCGGCGAGCAAAAGCCGTACAATCCTAATCCGAGGGTATGCCAGTGACGGACGCGGTAACGGTAATAATAGTTGATGCTTACGGTGTTAAATAACTAAATGCACAGGAGAACACTTGCCACTGTAGGTCAGTTGGTAGAGCACCAGACCGGTAATATGGAGGTCGTGGGTTCGAGTCCTATCACAGGTATCGTTTTACTGCGCATTTCTCTCCAATAGTTGATGTTTACACAGCGTCACCCCGACATGTCGCTACAGTCATAAAAACGATTTTCACACGACTTTAGTTTACACAAGATAAATAAGCGCGATTTCTAAAATAAATATTGGTGTCATATTTTCCAGCTGTCATTTCCGACCGTAGCGCGTTATTCGAGTCAGAGCTATTCCCATCGTACTGGGCTCACAACAGATGGTATGCGAGCGTATTGATTGAATCTACTCGGTTTGTTTGTCAATATTCCATTTATATCTGGTTGACAAACGACCATCATTTCTAAAGCAAATACCTAAGTTAAACAAACACTTTCAGCTGCAATATGCCAGCATCACGCGCTATCCGAGCGAGCATCATCTACGCCGTAGTGTGTATGAACCCTAGCTAATTGCAAGATAAAATCATTTTCTATATTGTCATGATTTCCCCGCCACTATCACACTTATCCACACATACAAACGCTGTCAATATCCATATGGCCACGCCCCCGTAACACATGCGCCATTGTGAATCAGGGCCCCTTTGTCTTTATTCAGCGGCTACACACTTATTAGATCCTCATTGGTTGCCCGACTATTATCGTATCATCTACCTGGCCCGCTAAAGGACTCTTTACAAGATATTCGAGATTAGAAATACGGCATTCTACAAAGTATAAATAAAAAATTGTATTATATCAAATAGTGATATATATCACTATATGATAAAATATAGTGATAGCATTATATCAAAGTATAATACTTGAATGTATTTTTTATTGTGTTATACAATATGATTAGTTATTTCATATCATTTCATTCCATTCATAACTATTATTATGACCATGACCTGGAGTGGCCATCTCACTCCCGGGATCTTACCCATTGTGACCTGTACCTCTGAGAATCCATGTCCATGGTCTACACGACTTCCGGGCTGACTTGCAAACGCTGAGAAACCAAATAACTGCCGAGAACCACAGCTTGAAGCTGACTCCTGGCGTCGTTCGCACGGCCGTAGGTGATATGGCGATGGCCAACTTGTGCGCGAAGAGGGCGGGAGGCCACGTAGAAGTGGGGCCTTAAGCCGTCACACCTTAGCCCACAAACATGTCAGTGGCACAATAGAGCCTACGTAATTTTTGTTTTTATTCATCTCAAGAAATATAAAACTTGGTCCCGATGGTATTTTGACGTGTCTCGCGTAAATATCTCTAATAAGTTAATGTATGGATGGATGGATGGATGGATGGATGGATGGATGGATGGATGGATGGATGGATGGATGAACGAATGAAGGAATAAGATAAAATAAATAAAAAACCGTCAACAGTCACGTTAACTCGCTACATATCGCTCGTGGCTCCTTTCTGATTACAATAGGCGGACCAAGTAAGGCGACCGCCCACATAGAGCCTATTTATTGGTAGTTACAGCTATCGCTGGTCGCTACGTGTAAAACTAGACGCCATAAAACAAAGCCATACAGGCGTTACACTCGCAAAAAACGTCGACGCGTATTCATTTTATTGTTGGACTGTGTGTCATTACCCAGCTACGATATCACATACCCTAGAGGTAAGGATGAATTTAAACGTATACATCGATACCAGTAGTAGCAAACAGAACCAAATTGATCGAACGGATTTATTCGTTAGCTTGAACGAAACCTTGATTGAAGTGTCCTTTTTGGCCTAGCTGTCAAACACACTTTTGAGACAATTGCGATATACTAGGTTGGCCAGTAAACTAATTCGCTGAAAAATACTTGAAAATTAACAGAATTTTTAACGACGGTTGCGTTTAGCCTGTAATTTGTGTCACTGCTAGCTTTTATGTTGTCTAAACAAAAACAAGCCATTTTTACAGCAAACACGTTACTATAAGAAAGAAAAAATAATGCATAATAGAAACACTTATATTTTCACTACGATTTCGTGGATAATAATCATTAGATTATAGATATTAATTGGAAAATACAAATTACATAAAAATAGCAATTACAAGTTGAATACATGTCTAGATCATTATCAATATCGTTATCGTGAAGACCTACTGTCTGTGTAGGACGACACTAATACTCTACCTAGTGCACTAACATTAGCCTAAACACTGCGAAAGAAATTATATTAAGAATTTGGACCCTATCCCTTGCGATCATCACTTGACCCTAAATGTAAGTCTAAAGTCCTAAATGTTGGGATATTAAGATATTAAAAATGCCCCACGGTAATATTTATTTTATTCAAATTATGGATCTCTCGCGCGATCTCGCTTGCTAGCCTTTCTCTCGCTCGCTCTTTTCTCTTCTCTCCATTTCCCTACCTCCCCCCCTGTCCTCTCTCTACTCTCCCCCCCTCTCTTTTGAGGTTTATTATTTATATACCTGTATATATGATGTTGTTTTGAGTCCGACCTGAGGCCAAGGGTTTTTCCTATTCGTTTCTCTCCAGTGTAGTGTTAGTTGCTTGCTTGCTTTAATAATGTTATAAGTAATAACCACGATTAAATCGATCAATGATGACACCTCACTCGATATAAAAATGGTATTTTTCAAATACCATGTTCTTTGATGTTGTTTATATTTTCACTCATAGTATTGTTAGTTTGAGGGGGCAATCGTCTTAGAGGTTAGAGCGTTTGACTTTGAATCCAGAGGAACCTGGTTCAATTCCCTCGCTATCGAGTATACTATCTGTAGCGTTTTTGGGGCAGAAAGCGCCTTTAACCGCTGTGCCAATGGGGGTCTGGTTAGCCCTTACAATTGGGTTCTGTCAGGGTTTTTCTCGCTGACGTGGCTATGTTTCAAATGCTCTATGGAGAGTCTTTGTGTCGCTTACCTCACCGCTAAGTCGTCTCCCCATTACTCATCATAGATCTAGCGGAGATTGCGACGTATTTTGCGCGTCTGTCGACGTTTGGAACGATTGGCGTGAATAAAGATCAACTGTCTGCCTAGACTCGGTAGGTTTTTATCGGTATATATATATTCTCCCATCATTCGGTATATATATTCTCCCCATCATATATAAGCGATGCTAATCAATTTGTACTGTTAAACACCTCTGTAAGCTAGCTTAGAGCCAAAAATTTCCCAGACAGCGATCACTCCAAAAAGTTCCATGATATTGAATTATAAACTTGCATGATTATCCATAGCGCTTTTAATTACAGTCCACCAACAAATATTCACAGTTTGTTCAAATGTATCTATTAAGGCTCATGCGACACAAGTGACAATTATTTTAAAGTGAAATATTCTAGAACAAAATAGAAAATGTTATGTATTCCTGTGTATGGACCAAATCAGTGTATACAAAAATACTGAAAGCCGAAATAAAAAAATGTCATTGTCACAACACTTTAAACATCACTACTAAAATTCAAAAGTAAAACATGAATAACAGGAAGAAAAAATGAGCTATCGGTAGATTTTACCGTGTTTACTTGTATGTTCACTTCAAACGGTAAATTATCAAATTTATTATTTCGCATGTGAAATAGAAATGTCTATTAAATGTCTGTAAAAGTGTATATAATGTATGAAATGCATATTTATAATAACTCAGGGGGCATATATACATACAAGTCTTCGGACTTCTTTATGTCGCCATTCAACAAAAAATATAGAGAAATGTTAATTGGATGAAACTATTCTCATGTAATGTACAGTTAAATTGTGTTTCGTTAAGTTTGAATATCGTATTATATTATCCTGTATATTGTTATTATTGATGTCTTGGTTAAATAAATGTTCCTGATTATAATACTAATACACAGATGAGTATACTCGTACAGTTATCCCTTACAATATGAGATGATCCTTTTTGTACACAAAGTGGCGACAGCGTCTTCACAACCATTTTTTGTAATTACTAATGATTTATAAAATGTATAGGGAGACGTTTGGCAAGTTATTCAATACCACAAATACAATATGTATATGGTCAGCACTTACAGTTCTATCCAGAAGTCTTGGGCCGCTTCATTATTGTTCAAATAATTCACTAGATGACATTTCTGTAGTTTTATTTTATGTAGAACCAAATATGCAACCGCAATATTAAAGAAACAAGTCGGTATGGAATTTTAATATTTTGCATGTCCATCCTTAGACTTCCAAAAACATTTATTCTGCTCGCAACACTGGCATGTAGTTTTGGAAGATATTCCTGCGATGTATGTTCGTCCAAATGCCTTTTAGGACTACCAACAAAGGGGGCGCCAAATGTCGGTTGTCACTTGCTTTTCTCCCCGTCCATGTAGACCCAAATGATGTAGTCCTCGATGAGGATGATGAGGTCCGGACTCTGAGGGGAGAGGCAGCTCATTAAAGGGAGTCTACCATAAATAGTTTTTTGTTGAGATGCGCTATACCTGTAAAAGTGCTGGGTATATTATCACAAAACAAGCCATAAAATGGACCTACGTTGGGTTCATAATAGTAAAGTAACGATTGATTTTGAAATACAATTCACTCAGAGTCGATATTAACCTGGTGGACTTCCTGGACTACATGAGTTGTGTATGTTATAACTTACATTTTAATGCCAAATGAAGAAATGATATGTAATGTTAGATATATATAGTCTGCATTATCAATTATATACAGATAATATAGAATTATAAAGTTTGTACAGATAATATAGAATTGAATAAATGTCAAACAACATAAATAATCGAAATTCTCTGAATTTTGTGGGCGGCTCAAGACTTTTGCGCAGTGCTGTATATTTTAACCAGTGCATCCCCAAACTTCTGAGAATCCTTCAAGACGACTAGATTTGTTCTTCCAATCGTATGTTGATCGACCGTCAAAATCCATTTTTCTTGTAACTTAAACTTACGTTAGGGCGGCCTCCAATACCATTGACGATAAAATCTTATTTTGTTGTCGCGGACAGGGCTTTGGTATCGAAGGCCCGGTGTTAAATGTCTTCATTCGTATCTGTGAGGGAGGTATTAGACAGTTGTCGGGGAAACCACCAATCAGCTCCGAGATCACTGGAGTCCGACATGCTCTGCTTGTCCCACTTCTTATCGCGATATATCTTTCTCATATAGGGGATTTGGTTTGTCAGCATAGCCTTCGATTTGTCCTTTATGTTGATGATGGTCACATTTATGTTCTCCACGTTGTGTTCGTGGAGAAGGCCTATGTTGATGATTGTCACATTTATGTTCTCCACGCTGTGTTCGTGGAGAAGGCCTAGCTGAAACTTTAGTCTTCTGACTAACCCGTGTTTAGATTTTGAATAAAATATGTTTAAAACGAACAGGTTGTGTCGAATTTAGTAGACGAAGATGGATAGATTCACGCTGGTGTTCATTTGGGTGTGTCTGCTGGTGTCAGCTATCGGCGTGTCCACCGCCACCCAAGGAGATTGCTGTAAGTTACTACAATCACGAGAAACAGTATACTCAGGCATGCAGCTATACTATGTTTGTGATATACTAATACTACAAACAAAATACATATACACATATCGGAGATTTACGATATATTAGTGATATAATCTAACACTTTATTATGTATGTACATGCATCGTGGCTACTGTGTATCTTGTCAATAGTCAAGAATTGGAGAGTCTCAAATTGTAACCATTTTAAAACTATGCATTGGGAAGACTATTCTACGATTAGTGGGTTAGGGAAATGCACATGAGTGATCGGAACATTCCAGGCAAAGGCTAGTATCACTCTCCTTATATCAGTACGGATGCAGGCATCTCATATAAAATGATATAAAATTTATTTGATTAAAGCGTACTTATTAGCCGAACTGTCAAACACACTTCATATGATAATAGCCTATAATTACTTAAAATATGAAAAATAACACCTAACAGTATAGTGTTAATAGAGATCTATGTTAGATACATAGATCACATTTACAGTGAGCGTGAAATAGATAACAATATTGAATAATACAGTGGAAAGTAGAACAAATATGGAAAAAAGGAAATCATAGTACGTATACGTCAGAAAGTTTCACTACCCAGGCGATGTTAATGCAGTATCAATCAACCGCGCTAGACATTTCACTGCCGTAATACTGAACAATAGTCACATGTCGTTAGTTTACACAAGGTTCATTATCGACCGCTGCACTACCCACTGTTAGCCACCCACCTCACCCCCCCCCCTCATTGGCTTACCGATGATGGAATCCATGGATTCGGTATACACGGCTAATGCAATAGCAACCAGACGCGCTAGACTTTACACAGCTGTCATACTGAACACATGCCGTTAGTTTACACAGGGTTCATTTTCGACAGTTGCGCTCCCAATTGTAAGGTCCCCCTTGTTGTCCTTCGGCAAGTGAAATTCACGGATTAGATATACACGGCATTGTGTACGTATATGAAATATGGCCACTGTGAATTTTCTATAATATTAATATAGAAATATAGTAGTGCGTGTCAGGATAATACCAAATCAAGTGTTTGGAAGTCTTCTGCCCCAGGCAGAAATTAGGAATAGGCCTATATCCAAAGATTTAAGTAAATACACACGTCATCCATAGATTAACTAGATACATATGCCAACGTAGAATTCCGGTATCCGTATTCCGTAATCCAAAAATTCGGGGGAACCATTCATCCAACGTTTGTGGCGTATACACATGTGATGTGACGTAAATTGGCCAATGATAGTAAAGCGAACAGACTTCATTGTGTAAGACCACGAACTATATTTGCGAACAACTTCTTACAAAAGGACTTATGAATGAATTACACTAAGCTACTAACTACTAAACTAAACACACGAAACTTAACGCACTCAAACACTGGCTGTCTCCCTCCCTCCCTCTTTCTCTCTCTCCCTCCCTCTCCCCCCCTCTCTCTCCCTCTCCCTCCCTCTCTCCCCTCTCTCCCTCTCTCTCTCCCTCTCTCCTCCTCTCTCCCCCTCTCCCTCTCTCCCTCTATCTCTCGCTAATTCCGGATCATCGTTAAAGACCATGGTGAAGGTTGTACAAAATGTCTTTCAATAAAATCTCTATCAACTTCTTTACATACGATCATCATCATAAAAAGCGCTAATTTTTGAATTATTGAAAAATCCTTGGTGAAATTTTAGACGTTACTTTCTCTTAAGTGCACATAACAGAAGGAATTAAGGAAAAGATATTGTGGTCACTTCAACTGGAGTGGCCTAGACAGAAAGAGCGATCAAATATTGATGAAGGGATTATGTTGAGGTGATTCTGTGGGGTAAAGCTTGAGACAACTAATATAAGTAATAATTCCAAAATATTTAACATCATGTAAAGAATCACAAAATAAATACGCTATGCACAGTACGGGATATGATAATTATCATAATCGTTGTCGTCATTGTCGGCGTCAATCATGTGCCTTCTTGATTATTTGGTTCGTGATATATATTAATATTGAAACAATGTACGTAAAAGAATAATTTTGTTACTTTTTCACGCCATGAACAGAGCAAAGGCGTCAGTCTTATTTTTCCATTATCACACTTCATTTTGATAAATAGAATGGGATTAATTCTAACACGATGCCATAAAATAGGTTAAACTATTTTCGGTTATACGCAATCACAAAGTCAGGCGTCATATTAAGATACTTCCAAAAGTTTTCGAGCACATTTATTTCATCTGAAACTTGATCCGATAAATAATGTTCAGAGTTTATGAAAGGTGTACTTAATGACCAAGAATGAATTTAAAAATCGCGAAGTAATTAAACGACTAAAGTTTAAGTCAGTCAGCGACTTGATCAGTGTAGAAAATCGTGATTTTTATGGCGGAAATTGAGTCATTTTTAAGCCATTTCAAGTAATAAGTTGTTGAAAACCACACATTTATGAATCGTGGATGGAAATAAAACGTTTTGATGGCGACCATGTCGTTTTTATGCACTATTCAGAAACATCAAGGATAGAACATGCATAAACCTCACCTTGGGCATGTTTCCGTGCGATTATAGTTCGCAAAAATGACCGGAAAATGTTAGCCGTATTTGAAAACGAATTGCACAAAATAATCCAACTCATGAGCATTCATATTAAACGGGGGAATGTGTAAATGAAATAGAATTTCTCTTTGCGCCAACAATGGAGACGCGACAGACCTTAGTTGAAGTGTGCTGATGGAAACCTTAAGCGAATCACATACTGCAATGTCGGATGAGCCATGTGATAGAGCTGTTCTCTAACATTAATTTTATTCAAATATTTATAACATATCAATCATTTGAAAACTATTTTAGTTGATTCACGTAGAGATTATGAATACATCATATCACGGATGTTTTAGACTAAAAAATACACCAGACAAAAAATATTATTTGAATCATTCGGGAACATTTCTCGATTATTCGTATTGTTACAGTTACTGTAATGAGTACTGAGCATTGAATTATCATTATTCTCGAAGTAGATTCCATTTATGCAAAAAATTCAGTTCTTTGTTCAAGGCAAATAGGCGCGAGGCAAAGTTATAGCGCTACTTCACTAATAGTAATAGAAGTCAATGGCATTTGTACTACTCAAAACTTTTTTAAGGACACGCATAAAATATAAGATAATACACTAAAATATATGTATCATACATTATGAGTACAAATGTAATTGATTTGCTGGAGAGCTTGGGTCTTGTTGACGAGTGACGAGTACATGTTGACCACTCAAGGCTATAGTAAGCCAAGCCCATATAGGATCCAACATTTTACTGCACATTAGATCAGTTTGTAAATTTGAATTAGACTGTTCACACTGAATTTCAAATATGTGAAGTAGTGTTTTAGTGGTTGTTGGGTGTACTTATATCTACCCGAATGTCTTCAAGACGAAATTGTAGCCATTTCACTTCAGAAGGTGTGAATAAAGGGATAGGCATAATCGAGGCTGACATGTCCCACCGTCATGTGGCTCAAGTGTTGAGTGCGTCACTAAGTATTATCTCCTGTGCTTGGAACCGTTATTAGGCTACTGGCACAGGCAAAAGGCGACATGGCACATCACAGAGCTACAACCCGTGCACAGGATCGACACATTACTTTCTTTGCTGTAAGACACCGCACGTCCACAGCCACAACCTTGCAGAGTAACCTGAGGGATGCATCAGGAGTTCGGTTATCCACCTAAACCGTCAGGAATAAGCTACATGAACTAGGATTGAGCTCGCCGACCAGCTATACAACACCGACATGATTGTGTCGACATGTCACCTGGACCCGAGCCCAGTGGCGTACTGTACTCATCACAGATGAATCCAGGTTCTGTCTAGACTTCACGGGTGGTCGTGTTCTGGTGTAAAAAAGGCGGAATTGGCGATATTCCCATGCTACAGTTTTTGAACATGACCGATATGGCGGCGGCTCTATCATGGTCTGGGGTGGCATCACTACCACAGCTTCGTACAGACCTCCATGGCATTGAAAACGTTAACGCACGTTAACTGGTGTCAGATACAGAGCTATGAAATCTTCGACCTGTTGTGAGGCCTGTTGATATCGGTCCAGACGGTGTTGTCGATGTTCTCTGATGTAGAATAATGCCAATCCTTATCGTGCCGTCATCGTGAATGAGTAGGGATGAAGGAATCAACAGAATAGACTGGCCAGCAGTTCGCTCACCTGATCTCAATCCTATTGAGCATGCATAGGACACGTTGCAGGCTGCCATCTCTGCTCGCAATGATCAACCTGGCGTGCTTCAACAGCTCGGGGATGCACTATTGGACTTGTATACCAATATCCCGCAACAGAACCTGCGCCACCTAGTCAAAAGAATGCGCGGACGATGTCAAGCAGTAATTGACAGTAGAAGAGGTCACACACACGCTGCTAAACGTTGAATTGTTTATGGGAACTTGTGGAATGTTTTATTTTTCTGCCACTTTGTGTAAAAACAGGTCGGCTTTTTTGAAAATTTGTTATTTTTGGTCTGTATAGATACACATACTGAGGAAAGAGTTAGTACCATACATTTACTATAGAAAATTATAACAAATTTATAATTATATATATATATATATATATGTGTGTGTGTGTGTGTGTGTGTGTGTGTGTAATCCTTAAAAGGGTTCTGAATAGTATATTAAGAAATTTCTCAATAACTCACCCTACGACAAATCTTTCTTAATAGTCATGTATGAAAATCTTTGTCTTTTCCTGAAGTGAAAGGTGACAGAGAAATCATAGGTTCGAGCGATTCGAACCTGCAACTTCTCATATGACAGATTGCGTTCGAATTACAGCACGACTAGCTGGGACACGACCTCAAATATTTTCTTATCATTTCACATACATGTTTAGGTGATGTCGAGGAATGGTTAGAAAATACGAATATAGAAGCCCTAAGACATAAGGCGGCGGTGGCAACCGCTGACTGGAATTTCGCTACCAACATCACAATACAAAACTCCGCACAGGTAGGCAGCTTTTCCAAAATGTCTAAAGAATTGGTCGTGTAGACTAATTTTATTTCTTATTACATTTATAAAAATCACTATTCTTTTTTATTTCGTATCCTAAGAGGATACTTCCGACTTATACACTGTATATGAGACCGGTACTTAAACCAAAAGCTCTCCGAATAAATCCCAGATTCGACATTGTACCCACCTATCCTCTGTGCAATACAATAACCTCGTTTTAGAACCGTCAGTTATCCCATAGTAATAATAATGATGAGGGTGATAGTGACGGTGATGGTAAGGGGATGGCTCCATACAACTGATAACCAC
>WURV02155764.1:0-13399 GCA_011762755.2 Epimenia babai
ATTAGAATTGATGGTTCTGTCCATTAAAATAGAAATTTGTGAAAAATGTCATTTTGTTATCGATCAAGCAGCAATAACACGTAGGGGGTCAAGATTCATTGGACCACCCTGTAGTATAGCATACAAGAAAGATAAGCAGAATAAATTCGAAAAACGAGAGTAACTAATTGTCCTCTTCAATACAACTACAATTACCTGACCTCGTAAGAAGGAAACTTTAGCCCGTTTTAGGATGAAATGTGTCCTCGTTTTCTCGTAGCTTCTGTGCGCGCGACTGGTCATGTCGGTGCCTGCATCGCGGCCCCACCGCAATCGGATTCACTGAGCGATCATGCGAGAGAAACAATTTGACGCCAATCGCCTAGCGAGCGGTACCCCACTAATCACATCACCGAAATAACAGAATGGCTTTATATGCGCGGGACAGTTGTCAAATCGAACAGAGAATACCCTTAATCTGATCAGTATTCGATTGAAATCTTGAGCTGTTAGCAGCTTATTTTCTGACCTCGGTTCGAGCAACTGAACGGAGAAATGCTGCTTGTTGAACTACGTGATCGAAACAGCGACCTTCTTTTACCGCCTCTCATTTTTAGCCAACTTAAAATACCTATCGATCTGTCTATACGAGTTACGTTTTTCTTCTATTAACAGCCCAATGAAAAATAACACGGATGGGTCCGCGTTAGGAGTTTTAACCAAACGAGCAGAACTTGCGAAAATAGATTAGATTTTTAGATTACTTCTAGATAAATTATTACTGAAAACAAAGAACTTGATCCCATCAAAATATATATTCTTGATCACTCTAGGGAGCCAGATAACATACATCTAGACGCAAGTTTCAATACATGTGGGGTAGCCATGTTCGATTAAACGGATGAAGAATGAAACAATCATCGCACCATGCAAGGTTAATAAGTTTTATTGAGATGCCATCTTTCGCATACACAAGGTTATGCTGAATCTGATGGATGAATGAGAAAGTAAAGCGCATAAATTCCAATCCAAACACAATTCTATCGATTATTCTACATACAAGGTCCTGTCGTATCGAGTTACTCTATGTATACATCATTTTGATAATGCCTCACTGTATAAGTTACTCACGTCTTAAGACAATGTCTTCGTCTTAAATTGTGCTACGAATCTTTTCTGCCATTCACCAAACTTGTTCACTGTGTCAACGTTGTCTTTAACACAGACCATGACTGATCAGAGTATATAACAATATATGGACTAGATAAGTTACACAATATTTTATTATCCATATTGATGTATCGTCCAGTGCCCAAGTTTCGTTCACTAACTTCACAACTTAGTCAGCTATCAAAAGACGTTCTACGGCAATACCAGGATCAATGAAAAATTAAATCAGTTTCATTGTAATTAATAGCTGGGAAATTTGACGTAAATTGGTTTTCATAACTAATTTTGTTCGTACTAAGTGTCTGAATGATAGGCTTCCCTGTATATAAATAATTACAATATATAATTACAGTAAATAAATATGGATATGAATGGATAAAAAAATGACAAAGAAAATGGGAGGTAAGTTGATCCTTAACCAGCGAGTGATTTCGTTTTAAGTCATGTATTACGAATCATGGAGCATTTATTTGTGTGTCCACTCTATCGATGTTTAATGTAGTACTCCATCTTGCGATTGACCGACACTTGGATCTATGTATTTACGATTAAATTCACGTGGAATGGTGTACACGACGATGGCACAAATCCAGTAGATCATCCCGATTAACGCGAAAACCAACGAAGCGTCTACTGGCGGTCCGAGATTAGATGTTATCGATCTCGAATAGATGATACCGGCAATCAGCGATGTGGTGAACCTACACAACATTAAGAGCGACTGTGACAGGCCATTCGCTGCGCCGACGTGACATGGCGGGACGCTGTTGTTGGTAACGATAGATATGTATATCAAATTACCAACTCCGCAAAGGGTAATCACAATCTGAGACGTAATGACGACGCCCCATTGAGTCCATTCGTCATCTATAAACCGACATAGCGGCACCATCGTGGAGACGATCATGTAAATCGAAGAGCACAAGAAACAGTTACAGATCAGGCCGAGCCAGGCTTTCGTCTTCGGAGCGATAATCAGCATCGATAGAGCGCAAGGCAACATTATATAAGACAAAACAGAACCGAAATCTTTCGATGAGTAATTGAGTCCGCCAAGATATTTGGCTGTTGAGGCCCACACGGATAACATTTCAATGTATATCAAGTTCGTTCCACCTAGTAAAGCGTTTGCCACAACGGTTTTTCTGATGGCCCCGTTTTTCAAAAGGACTACGAAGTCTGTTTGCAAAATCAACTTCTTGTAGCGCTTGAGCTTATCGACCCAGTAGTTTCTCTCGTGATCTTCGTACGCGAATGATCCATACGATTTCTCGCCGTAGTCGAGACTTTCTTGTAGCTCGAATTCATGGGAGACACCGGCATGTTGCTCGGTTATATTACCGTCTTCTCGCGGAGAGTCGTTCCGAGGATCGCCCGAAGGAAAAAAGAAAAACACGAGCAAAGTCGATGTTACGCTCAAAAGCATTGCAACAGTCGGCGGAATGATGAATGGAAATGTCGTGAATATGGAGATATGAGAGAGACGAGCGTACTTTTTAGCGGGTGCCGACAGGTAGCCTCCGACAGCCATCGCTGAGTTCATGCCGATCGCCCAAGCCAGTAGCATAAGTGACATGCTGATGATCTGATTGTCATTATTAGAATATTTTGATACTACTGCCATAGAGCATGAAGACATTGCAAAGCATGTACCCATTAAGAAAGTTGTTATTATAAGCAAGGTTAAGTTTGTGGATAAACCAAGTGCGATACAAAAAATTGCGTTGGCGATGAGTATAGCCGTCAATATACGTTTCTGTCCTATTTTGTCCGACAACCAGCTCCATGCGTAAGACATGCTGAGGCCTCCAAGAAAGCTGGCCGCCGTTACGACTCCGACGTAGAAGCCCTTTTCGTCTTCTTCATACCCGAACCACAAGATCATCTCAGGCAGGTAGACGATGAGAAAGCTCTCGCAGTATGAACAAGTGAGAGAGATCGAGACTGTAACCACCACAGAGCAAATGAAGGGCCGACTAATCATCGATTCGTCCATGGTCCTCTCCCAAATTTCCCTGTTCCTGTTTAAATGAATTTATCTTTAGGATGCGATATAACTATTTATGTAGATAATACAAAATAAGACTAATGATAGCGGAGAGGGTAGAGATAGTTGCCATAATGGTGATGAAAGCGACAAGGCGAAGAAGACAGCAACACCGGCGAAAATATAGTCGATTCGGATGGCGATGATGATATACAGTAACTATTCATAGCCCAACATTAATGGACGTAGCCGCAGTGGTTCTACACCTACCAGGAGAGAAATGCATAGAAAAACTCTCGCTTCCGATGGAGGCCGAACCACACCACCTCCAAAAAAACAACTGCTCCACTACCTGAACTTAGTAAGGTCAGACTGTTCACGTATTTCGGTATCTAACATCCATTTTAAAAAACACTAACATTCAAAGTCTTAACTAAATGTTAGTATGTTTTCGAATGGCTGTTTAATACGAAAATGCAAACGAGAAAGTTTCCCTTCTTAACTCGATTGGCAGAGCACCAGAACGGTTATCTGGCGGTCGTGGTTTTGGGCCGCACCAAAGGCTAGGTTTTTTATATGCATATCTCTCCTGATATTTATATAACCACTGTTCGAACCCGGATTAGTTTTATATATCACTACTCTATCTCTACATTGTCGTCATGAACGCCAATTCCTATTATCGCCATCATAGCTATATTTTATATTGTCACATTTTTTCATTTTGTATCACAGTATCTCACACTAACGGTTTTACTGCAGAATAATTTCCAATTACGAATGAAAACACCCGACTCAATACGGAAAAGGGTTGTGTAGTCTATACAAATAAGGGTATAGATTTATTAGTCTAAACAAATAAATAACAAAGAAGACGGAAGCACCTTTTAAGACAACGAAAATTTATTGAAACGTGAGCTTTCGCAGACACAAGGAATGCTTCATGAAGTGAATAAGTGAGAATGTGTCAAACGTACATTTATATGCTGCGCAAGTGCAAAGATGACAAAGATGTAGATACACAAGGAACAGGGACGGACTAAGACCTAGTAGTGAATGAAAAATTGATAATAAAGCTAATGAGGTGGTGTAGAAATAACAAGAAGACAAAGTAATGTGTTTAAATGAAGTATGATGGTAGCACGTGAGAGATGAGAATCATAAAATGCTGTGTTAGGATACAAAGGTTCGCAAACAAGCAAAGGGTGCATTGAACAATAGCAAGAGAATACTGCAATATTACACAAGATTACACAAGATTAATCCCGATATTGAGCCAAAAATATAATATCTTTACTCAGTCCTTGATGAATAGCTACATTTCATTGTAGTGTAATAATGATTTCTTTTTTCCGCTAATTTCTGCTAGCTTATGTTGGCGGTATCTTTATTGAAAACTGCGACCTGAAGGTTGATAATGGAATCGTTGCTGTACCTAGCACGGTTATATATATTCGATATCTTCTTTCACAGATGCCTAACAACTGAGGTAATCCACGGCTGATGGAATTTCATAACTAATTTTGTTCGTACTAAGTGTCTTAATGATGGTCTTCCCTGTATATAAATAATTACAATATATAATTACAATAAATATATATGGATATGAATGGATAAAAAGTGACAAAGGGGAGGTAAGTGGATCCTCAACCGGCGAGTGATTTCGTTTAAAATCATGTATTAAGAGTCATGGAGCATTTATTTGTGTGTCCACTCCGTCGATGTTTAAAGTACGCCATTTTGCGATTGACCGACACTTGGACCTGTGTATTTATGATTAAATTCACGTGGAATGGTGTACACGACGATGGCACAAATCCAGTATATAATCCCGATTAACGCGAAAACTAACGAGACGTCTACTGGCGGTCCGAGATTAGATGTTATAGATTTCGAATAGATAATACCGGCAATCAGCGATGTGGTGAACCTACACAACATTAAGAGCGACTGTGACAGGCCATTCGCTGCGCCGACGTGACATGGCGGGACGCTGTTGTTGGTAACGATAGATATGTATATCAAATTACCAACTCCGCAAAGGGTAATCACAATCTGAGACGTAATGACGACGCCCCATTGAGTCCATTCGTCATCTATAAACCGACATAGCGGCACCATCGTGGAGACGATCATGTAAATCGAAGAGCACAAGAAACAGTTACAGATCAGGCCGAGCCAGGCTTTCGTCTTCGGAGCGATAATCAGCATCGATAGAGCGCAAGGCAACATTATATAAGACAAAACAGAACCGAAATCTTTCGATGAGTAATTGAGTCCGCCAAGATATTTGGCTGTTGAGGCCCACACGGATAACATTTCAATGTATATCAAGTTCGTTCCACCTAGTAAAGCGTTTGCCACAACGGTTTTTCTGATGGCCCCGTTTTTCAAAAGGACTACGAAGTCTGTTTGCAAAATCAACTTCTTGTAGCGCTTGAGCTTATCGACCCAGTAGTTTCTCTCGTGATCTTCGTACGCGAATGATCCATACGATTTCTCGCCGTAGTCGAGACTTTCTTGTAGCTCGAATTCATGGGAGACACCGGCATGTTGCTCGGTTATATTACCGTCTTCTCGCGGAGAGTCGTTCCGAGGATCGCCCGAAGGAAAAAAGAAAAACACGAGCAAAGTCGATGTTACGCTCAAAAGCATTGCAACAGTCGGCGGAATGATGAATGGAAATGTCGTGAATATGGAGATATGAGAGAGACGAGCGTACTTTTTAGCGGGTGCCGACAGGTAGCCTCCGACAGCCATCGCTGAGTTCATGCCGATCGCCCAAGCCAGTAGCATAAGTGACATGCTGATGATCTGATTGTCATTATTAGAATATTTTGATACTACTGCCATAGAGCATGAAGACATTGCAAAGCATGTACCCATTAAGAAAGTTGTTATTATAAGCAAGGTTAAGTTTGTGGATAAACCAAGTGCGATACAAAAAATTGCGTTGGCGATGAGTATAGCCGTCAATATACGTTTCTGTCCTATTTTGTCCGACAACCAGCTCCATGCGTAAGACATGCTGAGGCCTCCAAGAAAGCTGGCCGCCGTTACGACTCCGACGTAGAAGCCCTTTTCGTCTTCTTCATACCCGAACCACAAGATCATCTCAGGCAGGTAGACGATGAGAAAGCTCTCGCAGTATGAACAAGTGAGAGAGATCGAGACTGTAACCACCACAGAGCAAATGAAGGGCCGACTAATCATCGATTCGTCCATGGTCCTCTCCCAAATTTCCCTGTTCCTGTTTAAATGAATTTATCTTTAGGATGCGATATAACTATTTATGTAGATAATACAAAATAAGACTAATGATAGCGGAGAGGGTAGAGATAGTTGCCATAATGGTGATGAAAGCGACAAGGCGAAGAAGACAGCAACACCGGCGAAAATATAGTCGATTCGGATGGCGATGATGATATACAGTAACTATTCATAGCCCAACATTAATGGACGTAGCCGCAGTGGTTCTACACCTACCAGGAGAGAAATGCATAGAAAAACTCTCGCTTCCGATGGAGGCCGAACCACACCACCTCCAAAAAAACAACTGCTCCACTACCTGAACTTAGTAAGGTCAGACTGTTCACGTATTTCGGTATCTAACATCCATTTTAAAAAACACTAACATTCAAAGTCTTAACTAAATGTTAGTATGTTTTCGAATGGCTGTTTAATACGAAAATGCAAACGAGAAAGTTTCCCTTCTTAACTCGATTGGCAGAGCACCAGAACGGTTATCTGGCGGTCGTGGTTTTGGGCCGCACCAAAGGCTAGGTTTTTTATATGCATATCTCTCCTGATATTTATATAACCACTGTTCGAACCCGGATTAGTTTTATATATCACTACTCTATCTCTACATTGTCGTCATGAACGCCAATTCCTATTATCGCCATCATAGCTATATTTTATATTGTCACATTTTTTCATTTTGTATCACAGTATCTCACACTAACGGTTTTACTGCAGAATAATTTCCAATTACGAATGAAAACACCCGACTCAATACGGAAAAGGGTTGTGTAGTCTATACAAATAAGGGTATAGATTTATTAGTCTAAACAAATAAATAACAAAGAAGACGGAAGCACCTTTTAAGACAACGAAAATTTATTGAAACGTGAGCTTTCGCAGACACAAGGAATGCTTCATGAAGTGAATAAGTGAGAATGTGTCAAACGTACATTTATATGCTGCGCAAGTGCAAAGATGACAAAGATGTAGATACACAAGGAACAGGGACGGACTAAGACCTAGTAGTGAATGAAAAATTGATAATAAAGCTAATGAGGTGGTGTAGAAATAACAAGAAGACAAAGTATTGTGTTTAAATGAAGAGTCATGACAGCACGTGATAGATGAGAATTATACAATGCTGTGTCATAATGCCCTTCCAACACATAGCTCTGTGTTAGAAGTTGAAAAATGCTCCGAGAATTAATTACTTTGATGCTGAGAGTGTAGCAGTAGGGTGTGCGCATTGTTCAATTTCTTGTGATTGGCATGGCATGTCTCGGGGACGATGTAAGGAAAAGTGGACTGATTAGGTATAATACAGGACAATCCGCATGAGATTGGTGTAAAATGTAGGCGTCTTCCTTATCAAATGATTAATATTATTAACTGCAGGGAACCAAAAAGCTTGAAGTCTATATATTTAATGAGTGAAACGGGTTTGAAAAGAAATTAGGGACTCCACATTGTAGGCACAGTCAAGGACAATAATTTTTTAAGGCATCGCATGGTCGAAGAAACACGTTCATGTAGTTGGCATGGAACCAGGTGTCGAAATAATCGCATGTTATTGCCTTAAGTGGAAGCTCTGTCGGACAAGTTTAGGTCAATAATCGTGCGGCTATTTACATGGACACACATGGACCTGAGGGGAGTGGTATATGGAGGAGACATATAACGAAGGATTGTTTTAATGCTTATACTGTTGAGAGCTGCTTGAGGAGGCCAAAGACAGAAGGAGGCATGAGCCAATAGCATGACCTTGTGCCTATTGTAGTTACAATGAATATATGGGTCGATGCAACAGGGTGGAACAGTTAATGAAATAGGAAAATACGTATTATGTGTTTATTTTTAATGAATTGCTAGAGGTTGACGTTCATAAAACTAGGTAGTTGTTGTAAGGTAGCTCTGATAGGGTGATGTGCGAAGTCGAGACAAGCATGATCAGTTGTGGATAAGACACTGGACAGGTTAAAAATATATCTCGGATATTTGTATATGTATGTTATAGCCTCGGGTATGAAGAAGTGGATGACGAAGAATATAAAGAGATTCAAGAGTTATCACAGATTGCGTATCACTGTAGATAATAATTACAGGAAGATTTGGAGAAAACGACAGGAAGAACAACCCGTGGGAGGACCCACACGTCTTATTTTAACATAGACGTTTAACAGAGGGGTGCTGTGGCTGCAAGATATTAGAAGGGCATCCGAAAATGTTGTAGCCCGGGCAACTCAGCTATCCGTACAATACCTACCCTAAAAACCTTTTAGTGCTAGCCGAAATTTTATAATCAAGTAGGCTGATTTGGTGCAAGCCTAGTGTTAGAAGCGTTATATGAGAATGCCGAAAGGGTGGTTTAAAAATGGTAAGTAAATAGACACGTAGAAGAAACCGCAGAAGACTTTCTTTATGGAAATTGGGATTCTTAAAAAGTACATATAAGATTACAATATTACGCGATAAGAACGTAATTGTACCAATAATACTTCCTCATGGCCCGATTGATGAACAAGATGACGGGAGGTTCAGTTGATGATATTGTTTGGGTTAGATTAAAATGGATTTAAAACGGACCAGGTTTTACCTCTCGAAAAAGACACGTTTTACTTGGCGGAAGCGGAAGCAATAAATCAGCACCGTTGTGTCGAAGTTTTAGAATAATTTAATAAAATTCTAATATATATATCTGCGAAAAATATTTGAAAGGATACCTAATTTTATAAAATAATTAATAATTATTTGCAAGACAGAGCTTTCCCAACGTGGTGCGTACGCTCCACGCAGCGGGAGGGGGAGGTAGGGAACGGAATCATGTAAAAAGTAAAATAGAGGTTTGTTACACAGAAGTACAGTGCATGTGTATTTCGGTAGTCTCAGTGAGCAGAGTAACGACTATTCACTTAATATTTACTCTCAGGTTAATTCAAATGGTATTTTATATATGACAGGTAGGCTACGTTGACTTTTTCCCTTTATTTATTAAAAGTCACTAATGAGTACTCTTTTATTTCATATGCATTATTAATGAAATTTAATACCATTTAGCCTAATGTTTTGTTTTTTCTTTAATTGTCTAGTAATTTCTTTCCAAAACTTAAACTGTTTCCTGTTTATTTTGTTTTTCAGTTTCATAGATGCTATGTTCTATGGAAGCTTCTTTAAATCTAGGTAATGCCGTTTTAAGCTTGTTCAGCGGGAATGCGTTTAAATTTTTGAATTTAAACTTTTGAAATTATAAGATTTTTATTATCACAAGGGGAATAATCGCGATTTTATTGGTGATTATGTCGGGCACGAGTAGAAAGGGGATGGTAACCACAGCGCTAGTCAGTAGTTAAAAACAAAACACGTCCACACCTATCAAAGTTGTCTCCCATATTGTCCAAGTTGTCTACCGTGCCGTCAAAGTTGTCTCCCATCTTGCCTGTCTGTCACGATTTTCGTTCGGTAACCTTCAGCTAAACTTTCAAGCTACGGTATTATTGAATTATCGGCTTGGTTAGTTTCGTGTTTTTCGCATCTCTAGCAATTGTAAAATTCGCTTTTTGTGTCTCGAAATGACGTTGCAGTCATACTTTATGGCTGTGACACAGATCCAGATATGTCACTGAATTATAAATAATATGATCATGACGAACTGGTTTTTCGAACATGTCACAATGACCCGACATTCAGATGTTTGGTAAATTAGGTCGACTAAACCGTTTGTCTAGCTGATAATTAGCATTCCAGATTCTGATCTGTACAGTGCAGGCATCACGCTGCGAGTATTATCGCACTGATCTGTACAGTGCAGGCATCACTCTGCGAGTATTATCGCACTTTGAAAGAAAAAGAAACAGAAGACATGACAAAAACTAGTTGTACCATCAATAAAAAAGAAAATCGTGCTGGTAACAGATGAGATGAGTGTGAGGGCAATGATAACATAGAGGGGTCCGGTCTCATGCTGTGAGCCTCCGGCTCATGAGCCCATGTTGGAATGTCACATCTGTCGCAGTGCTCGTGATAGATATTGGGAGTGCATTCCAATACGAGACGACCGCGGGGAAAGAATGAATTGCTGTATACGTTTTTGTTGCAGTGAGGGATGAGGTATTTGGTATCGGCGCCCCTAGTTGAATAGCATGAAGAAGAGTCGGTGAAAAATTGAGGAGATATGTCAATGTTACCTTGCAATATATTGTAGATCTTCTTAGACGATGAGCAGAGAAAGTGTCATAAATACAATGTCACAAGTTATATGGTTATTCTTTCTAGACGATTGGCTGAGAAAGTGTCATAAATACAATGTCACAAGTTATATGGTTATTCTTTCTAGACGATTGACTGAGAAAGTGTCATAAATACAATGTCACAAATTATATGGTTATTCTTTTTAGATGACTAGCTGAGAAAGTGTCATAAATACAATGTCACAAGTTATATGGTTATTCTTTTTAGATGACTAGCTGAGAAAGTGTCATAAATACAATGTCACAAGTTATATGGTTATTTTTTTTTGGCGCAGTGAATTAGACCTCAGCTGTTTCGCCATGACACCCGAGGTTCTGAGTGGAAAGCAGATGCGTAAACGTTAACCCTAACCCTAATCAGTAACCCATCCGACCTAGTTCCCTGCGCCTCTGTATTACGCAGATGTGACCTCTATAAACTTTTGTAGGTCTAAATACGAGAGAAACTTTGTAGAATACCTGGCATGTCCATCACATGACTACATGCACCGGCAATATCAGTAAATTGGTTCTAAAAATTCGCTGCCATTCTAAATCTTAAGTCTTAAAGATATACAGGCAAAAGTCCAGTAAGAAGCTATTGGGGGAGAGGGGAAAGAGGTGGGGGGGGGGCTGAATAACTTTGATGAATCAATACTGAGAAAAAGCCTTATTTAAATTTGTAATGAATACATTCATGTATTTTATTGCGTTTTATTTACAAAACTCACAAAATAAAATATGATTTTTGCTTATCAGGCTCTGATATTTTAGACTTTATAACTGTATTATCTCTTATCACTCTGTTATCACAGAATTGTATTGCTGTCATAATGTGATATACATATGTCTGTATTGTTAGGCTCAATATTTATTCACTGTAACATTTAGTTTGTTGTACGTCCATTTAGCCCTTTAATCAAGATAATCGCAATAAACCGTATTTCATATTTATTCCCTAAACCTCTACTATACTTCACAGATTAACCTTTGATTGACTGGTATAACTACTATACTTCACAGATTAACCTTTGATTGACTGGTATAACTACTATACTTCACAGATTAACCTTTAATTGACTGGTATAACTACTATACTTCACATATTAACCTTTGATTGACAGGTCTGACTTACCTCACCATGTCACGGCTCCTGTCCAATAGTTTTTCTCTGCTCAAATCTCTCTCCCATCGCCATGGCAATAGGTTGCTACACATAGATTAATAATTTTTAATTCAAAACAACTCAGCTATCCTACTATCATATGTCGTTTTATATTGTCAGCTTCCTATCCAGTATGATTGCATATAAATCAGATGTTTTGGATTATCACCATTCGATGATGACAACTCTAATGTCCCCTAATTATAGTCACTCGTAAATACCAGCGCGAAATGCACTTATATGAGTCACATGACTTTTTCCTGTTTTATCTAAAAATAGCTGCAGTATTCCAGTATGTCAGAGGTATGTGAATCATGTCTAGAATTTCCCTTGACAGTCCATTAATTTTCTCGCATCGCTCTGTTTCTATATTTTAACGAGTTTCGGCGAATTGCCCGCATTGCAATTATCCCCTATACCCCCCTATACCCCCTATATCCCCTATATCCCCTATATCCCCTACGTATTGCACTCTGTTGTTGCGGCTTGGTTTTTAATGCGTTGTAAATTTGTAATTATACGATTGTAGTACTTGTATATACAAAATAACTTGTTGATTCAAGCAGCTTGAAGCCTTAAGTTCGCTATAATTATCTTAAGTAGGAGAGAATTGAACCCTCGTACACCCAGCCCATCGACTCATTTTTATGTGAGACTATTTCAGAAGAACGAATAACCGTAAAAGGTACTTTTTCTCCGAAAAGTCATTCCGTGTTTATTGATCTTAAATGAGCTAGTAAGTGGACGCATATACGTTCTATATCTAGGTTTCTATCTACGACCTCGAGATGTTTGTCAAAGACCCTTGATGACGCCAGAGACATAACAGTTGGTGACAGCATTCACGGCTTCACCGTTAAAAAGGTAGCTGAATCCATGCTTAATCAGTTAATGTAATAATTTAATAACAATCACGTTATAACGTGCTACAAAATCGACCACTCTGGGGTGAACAAATAATCAGGTGTTATATCAGGCGTTATATCAGGTGTTATATCAGGTGTTATATCAGGTGTTATATCAGGTGTTATATCAGGCGTTATATCAGGCGTTATATCAGGCGTTATATCAGGCGTTATATCAGGCGTCATATCAGGCGTCATATCAGGCGTCATATCAGGTGTCATATCAGGTGTTATATCAGGTGTTATATCAGGTGTTATACCAGGTGTTATACCAGGTGTTATACCAGGTGTTATATCAGGTTATATATCATGTATTATGTCAGGTGTTATACTAGGTGTTATATCAGGTTATATATCATGTGTTATGTCAGGTGTTATATCAGGTGTTATATCAGGTTATATATCATGTGTTATGTCAGGTGTTATATCAGGTGTTATATCAGGTGTTATATCAGGTGTTATATCAGGTGTTATATCAGGTGTTATATCCGGTGATATATCAGGTGTTATATCATGTGTTATATCAGGTGTTATATCAGGTGTTATAATATGTATCATGCTCCTTAATTAATGTTAGTTTTATCAGTTTCTTGTGTCCTCGATTTGAACAATCGACCTCTCCCATGAAGAATCTTGTGTTTTATGGACATGTGTTGGAAGGGCACTACAAATCTAATAGAATTTCATTTCATTTAACGCTTGTGTTAAGCTATGATTTAACGTATAT